>JBBBDQ010002060.1:1525000-1622500 GCA_037127315.1 Ascarosepion bandense | reverse complement strand
ATCTATCCATGTATCGTAGTCTGTTCATCTATCTATCTATCTATCTATCTATCTATCTATCTATCTATCTATCTATCTATCTATCGTAGTCTGTCTATCTATCTATCTATCTATCTATCTATCTATCTATCTATCTATCGTAGTCTGTTCATCTATCTATCTATCTATCTATCTATCGTAGTCTGTTCATCTATCTATCTATCTATCTATCTATCGTAGTCTGTTCATCTATCTATCTATCTATCTATCTATCTATCGTAGTCTGTTCATCTATCTATCTATCTATCTATCTATCGTAGTCTGTCTATCTATCTATCTATCTATCTATCTATCTATCTATCTATCTATCTATCTATCTATCTATCTATCTATCTATCTATCTATCTATCTATCTATCTATCTATCTATCTATCGTAGTCTGTTCATCTATCTATCTATCTATCTATCTATCTATCTATCTATCGTAGTCTGTTCATCTATCTATCTATCTATCTATCTATCTATCTATCTATCTATCGTAGTCTGTTCATCTATCTATCTATCTATCTATCTATCTATCTATCGTAGTCTGTTCATCTATCTATCTATCTATCTATCTATCTATCGTAGTCTGTTCATCTATCTATCTATCTATCTATCTATCTATCTATCTATCTATCTATCGTAGTCTGTTCATCTATCTATCTATATATCGTAGTCTGTTCATCTATCTATCTATCTATCTATCTATCTATCTATCTATCTATCGTAGTCTGTTCATCTATCTATCTATCTATCTATCGTAGTCTGTTCATCTATCTATCTATCTATCTATCTATCTATCTATCGTAGTCTGTTCATCTATCTATCTATCTATCTATTTATCTATCTATCTATCTATCTATCTATCTATCTATCTATCTATCTATCGTAAATAACTACCCTAGAGAGCCAACGAACCTACCAAGTTTTGACCAAATTGGATCTTCAGGGAAAGTTGGCTCTCTAGGGTAGTTATTTACTTTGTTTGGTTAACTTGCGTATTGGTTAACTAAACGTACGTTTATATATATATATAAAGGAAAACTCAGCACGTCATTTAAATTGGTTATAAATTATAATTCATTTCTATGAACTAAATTATCTCATTTCATCAGACCAGACAATATTCCTTCCATTTGGTACAAAATATTTTGCCCCAATATATATATATATATATATATATATATATACTCTACCGGCCATAAGTATTAGTGTTTTAAAAAAATGATGTATTTCATACTATTCTTTAGTGTTTATTGCCAAGTGAATAATTGAAATGAAAATAGAATGGTTCTTTTGCTAATATTGCACAATAATATGTGCATCAAATGAATTTATAAATATTTAATAATTAGCAATATTGCAGTTTTATCAATGAAAGAATGAAAAAAATTCGGGTGATTCGGACGAGTTCATCTTTGCTTCCTTGCCTTGTAAAATTTTTTAAGTAATAATAACAAGAAAGCATTTTATGTTCATTTGTTAATAAATACTAAAATTAGTATGAAATACATCATTTCTTTAAATAAAAAAACTCGGGTGGCCTAATAATTATGGCCAATTGTGTGTGTATATATATATATATATATATATATATAAGTCAATGTCAGGTAGCTGAAGAACGAATTTAAAAAATTCTGTTTCGACCTCTGAATAGACTTCATCAGACCAACTTAATATTCTTGAAATGTGAAATTATATATATCTAAAGAGGCTGGGGTTATAATTAAAATATATATTTAAAAAAAAAAACAACAGCGATAAGAACATATGAGAGTCGCTTCTTAGTTCCAGTGGAAGTATGCAAGAAAGAAAGAAAGAAAGACAGAAAGAAAGACAGAAAGACAGAAAGAAAGAAAGAAAGACAGAAAGAAAGAAAGAAAGAAAGACAGAAAGAAAGAAAGAAAGAAAGAAAGATAAAAACGTTCTGCCAATATCTCATAAATAACACATTTTCCCATTTTAAACACGAGGTAGAACGGAAAAGAAAAAATCAGAGATGATGATTTGATTTCGGCGGGAAAAAGAAAAAGGATGGAATGAAGGAAAGAAAAAGAAATAAGGAAGAAAAAAAGAAAGAAATAGAAAGTAACGCTCCAATATTTCATAAATAACGCATTTGCACATTGTAAACACGAGTAAAGACAGAAAAGGTACACTCCTGATCAAAATTTTAAGACCACTTAAAAATCTTTAAAAAGAAATATTTTTTTTTACGGATAGATTTTAAACTCCTCCCACTTAAGGTTACCAATACTTCAATCTAAAAGGTTATGGAAACAAAAAGCTACATTCCAAACATTTTATTTAGAAATTTACATTTTTATAAAATGAGGAGATTTACACATGATCAAAATTATAAGACCAGAGACAAAAATTCTACGAAATTGTACAAAAAGTGTATGAAAACATTCAACAATTAAATTTAATAATGAGTTCTACCTCCACTGCTTTTGATGACTTCAAAGATTCTGTCGGGCATGCTAGAAATAAGCGTTTCCATTAAGGTGCGGGGGATGTTGCTCCAGCTTCTGAAGATGGCTTCATGAAGTTCACTTTTTGTTGAATATTGTTTGCCATTTCGATAAACATCTCGTCATCCATCCTCAAACATTTTCAATTGGCTTCAAGTCTGGTGAGCATGCAGGATGTCCCAAGAGATGGACCCCATTTTCTTGTAGAAAGATCAAAGTCCGTCTTGCAGCGTGGATTGCAGCATTATTCTGTTGGAATAACCATCCATCCACACACAAACGATGGCCCTCAGTCATCAATGATGCTTTTTGTAGCATTCTAACATAACCAGCCGCTGTTTGACAACCCTGCACCACCTGGAGCTCCATCGTCCCTCTGTAAGAAAAGGCATCCCATACCATTAGGGACTCTCTACCACTATGACGTGTGGAGAAAATTTCAGGAGGCATGTTTTTGTTATGCCAATATCGTTGGAAGCCATCAGGACCATCTAGATTGAACATTTTCTCATCAGAAAACAGGACTTCCTTCCACTTCTCAACGTCCCATGTTTGGTATTCACAACCAAACTTTAAGTAGTCCACCTTGTGACGTGGAAGCAACCGAGGAATTTGTTTACGCTTTTTATTTATCATGCCTTTTTGTCTTAAGTGTCGTCTGATGGTTACGGGACTGCAATCAGCATCTGTGACTGCCTTAATTTGACTAGAAAAAAGTCCCGCCTCTTTCATAACAACCCGTCTTATTCTCTTACTCAATGCAGGAGAAATTTTTGGGGCCTCCCAGAGGATTTTGCTTTTCCATAATTCTCATTGTTCTTTAGAAAGTTGCAAATCACAGTTTTACTGCGATTTACCTTAGCTGGGATCGCCCGCTCTGACAAACCTTGCTTATGGAATTCTAGAATTCGAGAACGCTCAACTTTGGTAAATTTGCTTGCTTTAGGCATGGTAACACCTTTACGCAGTGATTGCTAATCTCTAACTAAACTCAAAACATTGGAATTACCATAGATCTAACAATTTATACCCCTGGTCTTATGATTTTGATCATGCGTAAATCGCCTCATTTTATGAAAATGTAAATTTCTAAATAAAATGTTTGGAATGTAGCTTTTTGTTTCCATAACCTTTTAGATTGTAGTATTGGTAACCTTAAGTGGGAGGAGTTTAAAATCTATCCGTAAAAAAAAAAATATTTCTTTTTAAAGATTTTTAAGTGGTCTTAAATTTTTGATCAGGAGTGTATATCGGTAAAAAAAGGAAAAAGGACGGAATGAAGGACAAAAAGAAAAAAGAAAGGAAAGAAAAAAGAAAGACAAAGAAAGAAGGAAAGAAAAACGAAAGAAAGAAAAAGGAAAGGAAGAAAAAAGAAATGAACGCTCAGTCAATATTTCATAACACATTTTCCTATTTTAATCACGAGAAAAAATGCAAAAGGCATATCAGAGACGCTGTTTTCATTTCGGTAGGAAAAAGAAAGAAGGACGTAATGAAAGAAAGACAAAAGAAAAAAGAAAGAAAGAAAAAGGAAAGGAAGAAAAAAGAAATGAACGCTATGCTAATATTTCATAAATAACGTTTTTCTCCATTTTAAACACGAGGAAAGACGGAAAAGACATATCGGAGATGGTGTTTTGATTTAAAAGTAAAAAGGAGGGAATGAAGGAACTAAAAAAACAAACAAAAAAAACAAAACAAACAAAAAAACAAAGAAGGAAAGAAAAAAGAAATGAACGCTCTGCCAATATTTCATAAATATCACATTTTCCCATTATAAATACGAGAAAAGACGGAAAAGGTATAACAAAGGCGCTGTTTTGATTTCGGCGGGAAAAAGAAAGAAGAGCGGAAAAAGAAAAAAGAAAGAAAGAAAGAAAAAAGAAATGAACGCTCTGCCAATATTTCATAAATAACGTATTTTCCCATTATAAATACGAGAAAAGACGGAAAAGGTATAACAAAGGTGCTGTTTTGATTTCGGCGGGAAAAAGAAAGAAGAGCGGAAAAAGAAAAAAAGAAAGAAAGAAAGAAAAAAGAAATGAACGCTCTGCCAATATTTCATAAATAACATATTTTCCCATTTTAAACACGAGGTAAAACGGAAAAGACATATCGGAGATGCTGTTTTGATTTTAACGGGAAAAAGAAACAAAAACAATTCAAATGGGAAATTTACGCCGATGCTTGGAGTTAATAATATTTTATTCAAACACGAATTCTTGAAAATATCTATAAAGTACTATATCTCATATTGTTAAGCTTTAGCAAAAAAAAAATAAAAAATAAAAAATAAAAAATAAAAAAAAACAAAAAAAAAACGCGCAAACTATTTCGTATTCCGCGGAGATCGTTGTAAATAATTTTCGCTTCATACCAACCACTTCACTAATTTCTTTCCTTTTTCATTCCTGCTCGTCTGCCATTTTCTAAAGGCCCGCGCATGCGTTGAACAAATGTGGTAGGCAGTTGGAAAAGCACCAGACTTCATTACTGAATGGCGGGAGGCCCATTGCTAGACTTAACGCCGCAACGACTGACTTCATTCGGGCAAATCGAGTTTTTGAGTTACGAGCCGCTTTTAACTGACCGACCGGACAAGAGGATGATTGGGTCGATCGCTGGTCGAGTGAGAAGGTTTATTTTCTCTACAAGCGGTTTGTGTTTACGCTTGATTGCCAAGTGAAGAGATCTCGAACGAGCTTGATACGCCTTCTGTACATGACTCTCTCCTGGTTAACTGTGGTTTTTATAGTAAAAAAAAAATGGAAAAAGTGGCTTGAGGGAAAATAGATAAACATCTGGAATAGAATCGCTTTAAGCCAAGGAACGGAACATTTTTTTTGCGAGAGAAAAAAATGGTAGATCTTCATTCGTTATGAGAACGAATAAATGTAAGATTTATTCGTCTTGCTTTTGTTTATGTGCATGATTTTTATATTTTTAGGGGATCGTCGACAATACAAATACCTAAAAATAAAACCAAATAAAATTAAAAAAAAATATATATAATTATTTTTCGTTTTCAGCTGTCTGTGTGCATATTGGAAGCAAATATAAAATGTGTTGTACAGTAAGTAAATATAATACATTCTTAAAATTAAACAATCGAAACAAAAGACGAAAATTATCAAGCATGCTTACCAGTCTCCCAGAATTAAAAGTGACTGAAATTTCAAGAAAAACATGGCGGGTTCAATTTCTCTGCTTAATTTTAAGTACATTTCAAATGGCTTTCATGGCAACTGCTCCGACGATCTTTTTTTCCTGGTGCCTCGATCACGTGAACTTGCCATCTAAGTTTGTTTTTTTTACCGCTTAAAATAGTTCAATATAACCGATACTTCTACTCCAACTGTTTCTTTTCTCGCACTTCCCAGCTATGGAACTCCTTTCCGTTTACTTGCTTCCCTGAAAGCTAAAATCTCCAAAGATTTAAATGCAACGTCAGTTACCATCTTTTATCTTTTTGAATCCAGATCATCTTTTATTTTTTTGTCAATACCCACTGTACTAATTTTTTTTCACACAGACCCCCTCCACCCACGACACTGCGCACCTGTAGATATTCGGCCTGGCTTGGGGTGAAATGATTTAACTAAAAAATGTTACGGCTTTATAGTCATGACACATGACCCGGTAGAAAAAAAGCATTAGATGAAACAATCCACAAGTGTCTTGAATCAAAGCGTTGTGAGTTCAATACATGACCACGGCAGAGGTGAATAAAACTTAGAGAGTTGAGTTACTGAGGGAATTAAATGAGATATCTTAAAAAGGTATTAACTTACCTGGTATCTCCTTCACTCCAGCAGCATCGTAAATTGACACATTTTATGTCACGTTTCACTGATTGGATAAATTGTCCTTTTCCAGCCGAAAGGAATGTTACTGGTCATACCATAAAATTTCAGATTAAAGGAGATTTGGTCAGATGAAAAATTGGAAATTTTAGTTAAATCTAAACTCCACTTCTACTCTGACAGTTGGTTTTCTCATGCTTTCCATCTATGGAACTCCCTTCCGTTTACTTTCTTTTCTTATAGCTACATTCTCTAGAAAATGAAATGCAATGTCAACTGCCGTATTTTTCATTACTTCTAAGATGAGCTAGTATTTAGACTATTTTCATTGTTCTGACTGTTTCCCTGATATTTTTGTCATATCCATGACGTTTCGGCCCTTGTACGCTCAATCCTTCTTCAGATTATTTGAATTTCAAACCGAAATACACGGGTACATTGCTTTTGTTCGATGAGTCATGCTACTTCCGGTTGGCTTAGGTATCTTCCTTTAAGTCAACTTTCTAAATAATTTACTCACCATTGCTGTAGCCAGATATTGAACTCACAACTCTTTGAGTCAAGTCACTGGAACGAACCAATGCTTTTATCCACTGGGCCATATTCTTCAAGCAAGGTAAAGCCGCCACTAGTGCGCAGGTATTTACAGTGAGAGGAAAGACTGGATACAGTATGCATTGAAGAAAGGCTAAAAGACGTGCGGGTGATGGAATTAATAACGTTTTCTGTCTTCCTGAGCTCTGTTCAATTATTGCCTTTTATCCACACCAAAGTCGGCTCATTCTCTTTCATACTCAGTAACGCTCTTTGCGTCTTAGGGGTATTATAACCTTACCTAAGGATGAAAGGATTAAAAACAAGTCTGTCAGGAAGATAATTTCATAAAACCTTTATTGATTTAGCGAAAATATATTTTTTCATAAAGAATAACTTAATTCAAGGAGACAGACTGTATCACTGACATTTATAAATAAATAGTTGAAACAAAAAAAAGAACAAACTCACGTGGCCTGACGATTGCATTTAGCATGAAACAGACAAACTGCATTGTTCACTTTTATATTTACAGAAGCTCTGTACCTGATATTGATCATTTTTACCAATAAACATGGCATATATATATATATATATATATATATATATATTAGTATATGGTATATATATTAGTATATGGTATATATAGTAGTATATATATGGCTAGTATATATAATTATTAGGCCACCCCAGTGTTTAAAAAATGACGTATTTCATACTATTTTTTTAATATTTATTGCCAATTGAATAACTGCAAATGAAAATAGAATGGTTCTTTTATTAATACTGCACAATAACATGTGCATCAAATGAATTTATAAATATTTAATAATTGCAGTTTCCTCAATGAAAGAACGACACTACTCTTTTAAGTGAAACTTCTCTACATCAATCCTATATATATATATATATATATATATAAAGCGCACATTCAATACTGGTGGCAATAAAATAGTGCTCGAATGCAAAATGACAGAGCTAACATTTATGCTATTAATAGATGTTCTTACGAGGATGCATTTCTATATTAGGAATATTAATAAAGTCAATCAAAAGTTAAAATTTATATTAAGGGATTCTACGGAGTCCTACTTGTTAATACAAAAAGTTTTAATTCATGAAGTAGTTGTAAAAAGGAGAAATTAGAAATAGAATGTAGAATCACTTCTACATGCATGTACATACTTATGCACATATCGCCATGTACGCACGTATGCACACATATATATGCACATACTTATACATTAGTACCGCACGTGAAACCTCTTTTTCCCGCGCTTCATTCAGAAATATATAAGCTGATGTTTACACGTGCCTAGACCAGTTGGAATCTGTCTTTCGGAGTTAACAGTCCGAATGCCGTTGGTTCCTTTCCAACTCATATACTGCGCTAATTGCGTTTAGCAATTAGTTACACCAAATCTCTCTCTCTCTCTTTCTCTCTCTCTCTCTCTACAAGCATACTTCACTACATATATAGTTATATTCAACTACTGATTAGTACGAACATCATATTTCCTTATTTTCAGGAACTCTTCCAGTATGAACATTGATATATATTCTTCAACATCCAAGAGAGAACTTTCTCCACTAAATCTTGCATGCACAAAACAATCAATCCTGTAACTATGTTTAATACATTGTTATTATTCTTGTTATATTGTTCTCTGGGTTATTTTTATTATTAATGTGGTGGATTGGACGACCAGTCTACTTTATAATGGTGACTCCACTTTCAAATTACTATCACGTCGTCCAGTCCACAACAAGAACGTTTGGAAGATTCTAGATCATTCCAGTATATTCGAGAAAATCTAGATGATTCGAGAAATATGCAAATTAGATGCTAGCCCCTACAAAATTGGGTTTTTGAAGAGAGTTGGCAGTTGTAAAAAAAGAATTTCTGGCATTATCAATTTCGGCTTTGATTCATGGATTTTTATATCCAGCCAAAAGAATCTCTATGAAAAGTTACCGACCAACAAAAAGATTAAAAGGGAACCTCATGGAACTAAATAGGTAAATAGAGTTTTTGAATATTTTCATTGACCAAACTAAAAAATTCATGTATATATATATATATATTTCGGGATTTTCAGTAATAGAACTTACAATACTTGACTCTCACCTTTTTTCTTCTCCCTCGTGACACTTCGCCAATAAATTCTGTTTCTTGTTTTGAATGCCAAAATTGCATATTTGTATATATTTTTATTTTTTGTTTTTAGGTTTTAGTAAATTAAATATTCATTTGTGATTTAGCTCTGTGTTTTGGTAAATCATTTTCTTTTCTTTTGTTACAACTTCCAACAGGTAACAAAATTGGGGGCTCGTCTGGGATTTGAACCCGGGGAAACAATTACCATGAAGTATTTATAAAAAATACACGGAAAGGCAACCTTACGGCGATAGGGAAATGACTGAAGCCGAGCTGCTAGATCTGGACGAATAATATTGCTGATTCTTGAATTTTATTAGGTACCTCCGCAAAATCACTGAAAAAACAGCATTATATGAAGGGAAAAGGCCCCAAACTAAATAAAAACAAAGTTTTATCGGCAAAATGTTTATATTATCAATAAGAGGATAGATCAAAGAATTTTTTAATTATTTTAAAAAATTTTTATTTATTTCTAACACGTCGACATTTTTGTAGAAAGTCTGTTTTTTCTTACGTAACTGCGAGCCCTAAATTGTCGCAACGTTAATAAGTAAAAAAATTACGTAAGAATTATTTTAATTTTTTAATTATATATAAAAATTATATATAAAAAGTTTCAAAATTTCTTCCTCAACGTGTTCGGCTAGGGTATGCAATTAATGCATGAATACTACAATTACTAATCGAAAATTCAAAAGCTTAATACAAATGATTGAGCCAATGGATTTTTCAAATAATTAAAACATTTTAATTGTGTGCATTTTTACTGCCCGTATCTTTCTTTGTACGTATGGCCGTACGTGATATTTATCATTACAAGATCACGTGATTAAAGGGTTGTCTTCCCTTACATAAAAAATTACATTCGTATAAGTTTGTCGTCTTCGGCCTCCCTACTTTAGCCATGTTTATAACTTCCGGTTGGCATTGTCACTCGGCACTTGAGATAGTCAGCGTATATCGGATTGCCTTAGCTGATAAAATGCTATAGCAAATATTTCAGAGAGTAAGCAAGTACTTAGTTTGAAATCAGATAAAGGTAAGTTTTAACTTAAAAAATTGACTTCAATAACGTGTCAGCGACGTATATTTTATTTTTGCCAGATTTTTAAAACAGGATGTGACTGCTGTTTAAAAGTCTGTCATCAATCAATAAAATGGCGGTACTTTTAAATTTTTTTTAATCTGAAAAATTTTAGATTTTAATCAATATAATTTCGCTTTAAAATACGCCAGTGTATTTTGTTTACTAGAATTACTAAATTTAATCTCTTGACTTTAAATTAAAACTAATTTTATAAATTATAAAATATAACTTATTTATTTTAAAAATTTCATTTTAAAATCAGGTATCGAAAATTTATACTGAAAAGTGGAGGTACCTAAATTTTATGAAGATGCACAAAGTAAATAGAAGGGGCACAGGACCATATATGGTAGCAATATTCTAAGCATGGACGAATGAACGATACTTGACTACCTGGCCCTCACCTTTCTTCTTCTCCCTCGTGACACTTCGCCATTAAACTCTGTTTTCTGTTTTGAATGCTATATTTGTATATTTGTATATATTTTTATTTTCTGTTTTTCGTAAATGAAATATTTGTTTGTGATTTAGCTCTGTGTTTTGGTAAATCATTTTCTTTTCTTTTGTTACAACTTTCAACACGTAACAATATGCATTGCGTTGCTCATCATTTAAGACAGCTGCGTTTCATGCACGTGATAAGCTTATATATAAAGAATGCGGTGGGAAAATTTTCGCCATTTCATATTTTTAATTTTGGCCATGCGTGGTGCTAGATTTTTTATTTTGGCAACTACACACTATGACGCAATTCAGTTCTCTGTCAGAAATTTGAAAATGGCATGCAGTCCTCCTGAGAAATGTTGCCGAAATCCCAATACAAACATTTCAATCTGAGGAAAGAGGATTCCAAAAGAGTTGGGATGAGTCTCATGGTGATTATGAAGGTATGGTAGCCGGGAAGACTCACATTGATTGTTCTGATAAGAAAAGAATTCCAGAATTTGTTGGTGAGTGACTCTGACTCAAAACGCATGCCAACATCAATTTTGAAGGTAGTGCTGTCCTGGGTCAAGAAGGTGGTTACTGGAAGAGCTTATGTCTACCAAAAAATCTCATAAGCAGGAGAACCTGTTCATAGATGTCTAGCAATTTCTGCGACAATATCACCCCACCTTTTTGGCGTTAGATAACCCATAGAGGTTGATATGCTGTTAAACAAAACACAAACTCAAAACTCGGGTTAACCATCATCTTTCCTGCATACGATATCTGACCATTAAGTCTCTGTATTGATGTTTTGGTCAACGAGCAGAGTGCAACCGCTTGGCGCAGATTAACCTTTTAACGCTGTGATGCATGCACTTTTAACGCTGTCATGCATGCACTTTTAACGCTGTCATGCATTCATAACGTTCTCACTTCCGATTTTTATAGTAGCGTTTGAAAAGAAAGTGCGTAGAGTGTGGTTGTTTCACCAAACCAGAGAAAACTTTGAAAGCGCTCATAACAGATGGTGATTTTCTGAGTGCAACTTAGACGTGGCACAGGACCGAAAGTATAAGGCACTCAGTAAGTATCGAACTCATTAATGAATTGTAAGGATTCTAGCGAGAGAAGCTTGCTAACCATTAAACCACGCGAGGTGCTCATAACAGACGATGAATCGTGGGTCTGTGGCTATAACTAAGACTCAATCTTCTTACTGAAAAGTCCCAACTACTCCAGGATTATAAAAAAAAAAGCACAAATAAATCAACTCAATGTGAAAACACTGTTTTCTTTGATTACAAGGGCATCGTTCATCATGCATATGTTTCACCTAGCCAGACGGTAAAAAAAGAAGACTGCCGTAGTGTGTCGCGGAGTTTGGGGATGGCTTTCACGCGCAGATGCCCTCCGTCTCTTTTCTCCAGTTATAGGTTAAATAACAGGACAGATTGAGTTCTATAGCCTTGGCTGACAACCAGTCTACCACAGAAATTAATGGCAACCTACTGTGGGATAATTTTCTGCCCAGTCAGTCATGTCTCTTTCGAGATATGATTGCCCAAGCGTGTATCACGTATGGCACTTAACTGACCGACTTCTTCGGAAAGATGAATGTGCCTGGGTGGTGCAGTGAATATCGGTTCGGAATAAGAAATCGGAAAGTCGAGTTCGAATACCAGCTGAGTTCGTTGAATTCACTTACACTCATATGCCATTAGGAAAGATATGAATCCGTCTCTTCTCTCTCCAGATATGGATTAAATAGCAGGGTAGATTGGGTTCTATATCAACCCGTCTACTGCAGAAAGTAATGACAACCTGCTGTGGGAAAATCTTCTGCCCAGTCAGTAATGTTTCTTTCGAGACATGATCGTCCAAAGCGTGTATCACGTTTGGCACTCAACTGGCTTACTTCTTTAGAAAAGTACAAGTGACTCCACCATGACTACGTACTTGCCAAATTAAGCGCAGCTTGGGCAGTTGTTTTTGTCTAAGGACAACCAGGGTTCTTGACAAAATCCAACGCAGAATCTGTAATGTGATCGATACCGACTTATCAGCTCGGCTGCAGTCGCTCTCTCACCGGCGTGACGTAGCTTCCCTGTGACTCTTCTACAAATACTTTCAGGGCTTCTGCTTCGATGAACTTAGATCACTGGTGCCCCATTAGGTATGAATTTATACGAGTTACTAGATTAGCAGCTAGGTCCCACACTTTTACAGTGAAACCGATAAAATGTAACCGCAATTTCTACTCTAATAGCTTCTTTTCTCGCACTTCCCGCCTGTGGAATCCCCTTCCATGTACTTGGTTCCCCGACAGCTGCAATCTCCAGGAATTTAAATGTAAGGTCAATAGACATCTCCTATCTCACTAATTCAATGACTTTCAAGCCCTTTTTTCCATCCATTCCACCCGCATTACACCGTTATTCTCATCCATCTATTACCCTCCTCCTGACATCCCCTATAACTAACCCTTCTTTCTCATCACTTTCCCCTATGTAACCCCCTGCGCACCAGTGGCAGTAAAACTGCTTTGCTTGGGGTGAAATGGTTATAAGAAAAAATGTCCGACAGCAACCATATTCCATAGATCTTGCTCTTTGCAACTTCCTAAAAATGGGAAGCCCATTTGAAAGCAACAAGCTTTCGAGACGTCGAGGAAATCCAAGAGAATGGGACAACACAGCTGTTTGCTATGCTTTAAAATGTAGTTCAAGAAATGGTTCCGTTAATGGAAACGATGAAGGATGAATTTTGTGCCTTAAGATGGGGTAATACTTTGAAGGAAATTATATGCCGAATTAATGTGTTGTGTCTTTTTCTTATAAAACCAGTCCGGATTGCACCATGAAATTCACATTTTTTTTCCATTTCTGACGTTCATACAACATCACGCTGTAACCCTCTACCGTGAGTGGTTCTTGCGCCTTGTATTGGGCGTTCATTAGCATAAGAAAAGAAAAAAAAGTGATTACCTCAGGTGGTTGGGCGTATTTTTTAACTTTAGCAAAAGATTAAAGGGAATATTTCGCATTCGCGTGGGCGTAATTTCGAATACCTGACGACGTGTACAGCAATGTTTTTAGTTATTTCCCATTTCCTCTTTGTTCTCATCATTATGAAGTTTATTCAGTCAAAAAAAAAAAAAAATGTCTATTAGACCAGAAGTTAGCTATTTCGTAGCCTAGGATCCTGAGAGTCGAAATTAAGTAAATAAATATGTTTTTTTTTATTTTATTTTATTTTATTTTTTGGACAGAAATTCGATTTTTTCTTGTGTGTTATTACTCAGGAGTCCGGTCCAAGTTCATTGTAAATTTACCCCCAGTATAAATTAACGCTGCCATGCATGCACATTCATTCATAACGTTCTCACTTCCGATTTTTATAGTATTGTTTGAAAAGAAAGTGCGTAGAGTGTGGTTGTTTCACCAAACCAGAGAAAACTTTTTGAAAGCGCTCATAACAGATGGTGATTTTCTGAGTGCAACTTAGATGTGGCACTCAGTAAGTATCGAAATCATTAATGAATTGTAAGGATTCTAGCGAGAGAAGCTTGCTAACCATTAAACCACGTCGATTTTTTCTTGCGTGTTATTGCTCAGGAGTCCGGTCCGAGCTCATTGTAAATTTACCCCCATTATAAAATTCGCTCAAATAAATCAATGTGTTTTTTTTTTAGTTTTAATTTATGGATAAAGTTGTGTGAGTCAACACACACACACACACACACACACACACACACACACACACACACACACACACACATATCATGTGCGTGTTTGTACGCGTCTGCAACTGTCTGCTGATAGCGTAATTGATAAGAGTTTGAAATGATACATTGGCGAGCGGAATTCAAATTCCAGTCGGCTTCGTTGAATAGACTTATATCTTAGGTATGAATATATCTTCTACTCTAACAGTTTCTTTTCTCGTAATTTCCATTTGTGGAAGAACCCTTTCCGGTGGCTTGATTTTCTGACAACTACAATTTCTAAAAGTTTAAATGCAACGTCAATTGCCACCATCTATCTCCTTCATTCTCATCCTTCTCTTATCCTTTCATCGACATCCCCTGTATCCTGTATTTTCTCTCATTGTAATCCCTGAGCACTAGTTGCGGTCCTGCCTTGCTTTAGGTGAAATGATTAAAAAAAGATAAATTAACTTATCGTGTCTGTGGGTTAAAATAGTAGGGCATATTGGGTTCTTTAGCCTTGGTTGGCAGCCATTCTAGTAAAGGGATACCCTTGAATTAAAAAAAGGGTCATTTGGAGATCTTGTTGCAAAGTATGTTCATCACTTCTCTGTATTCGGTTATCATGAAAAGTGATGAAAAAAGTGTCCCCTTGAAAAATGTTGAAAAAGTGTTCATCTGAAAGTGTTGAATAAGTGTTCTGCTGGAAATTGTTGAAAAAATGTTCTTCTGAAATTGTTGGAAAAGTGTCCTTCTGAAAATTGTTCTTTTGAATAGTTTTGAAAAAGTGTTCATCTGAAAGTGTTAAAAATTGTTCTTCTGAAAAGTGTTAACAAAGTGTTCTTCTAAAGTGTCGTAAGTTTTGCATAAGCCTTCACGAAAATAAAAAAAATTAAAAAAAACATATGTGCGGATAGTGAGGCTGTTCGGTTTTAAGACTAAAGTTGTTGGGAACTCCATATGCCGAAGATACATGTGTGGCCGAGTGATTAGATATTTCTTTTTTTTCCAACAACGAGACCTAGGTACGGATCTCAGCGTGTTAAGAATTTGACTGTCTACGGAACATATTAGCAACGACGAAATTTTTGAAGAGGATAGAAACTTTTGAGAAGTCTGCAATGGTTGTACACAGAGCGAAATTCAGAAATCATCGCGGCCGAGTCTGTACTGGCATTGCTCAAACTGCTGGTCATGATACTTTAACGAAGGCTCACTCAGTATAGTTTCAATATGAACTACAAGGTTCTGTAGGAGTCGAAAAAAAAACAGATGTGCCTGAGCAAGCATCTGCAACAGGGCAGTGGGATATGCACCGAAAACGACTGGTAAGCTATTTATGAAGAGAAGTAAGCACGATATTTAACGCATATGCACATGGACACTTACAAACGCGCACACAAACATTTATACCGACATGACCTCACACACGCACTAGGCCATACACACACCAACACAAAGAGAAAAAAGTTAACCTACCATTTATAAGAACAGCTTAATAGCGCATAAATTTATTACATCATTTTTAGTACAAAAATGGCAATGAATTGTTGAAATCTCCTGACGAGTGAACTAAAAAATTGCGAAAGATTTTGTCTACAAAATTTCGGGGTTGATCTAAGAGACAAATTTTATATTTATGGTGACCACACACACATACACGCGCGCGCACACACACACACACACACACACACACACACACACACACACACACAAATATATATATTTGCTGTATCAATATTAATATTGATAATATTAATATTGATAATATTAATAATAATGGTGTACATCAAAATAAACATAACACTATTAACTTATACTATTACAACCAAATACATAATAATTACAAATAAGATGAAAAAACTCTCAAAAACATAATACGTAGAAATGTTAAACCAGTGGATAGTAATAATCAAATTAAACTCATTTTATATTATAAAAAATTCAAAACAATTTACCTCATAGTCTCTAATAACCCTACAAGCACTAAACTGAATTCTCTACCAAAAACCAATGTAGTGTACTAATTTACATGCCCGTTCATAGACTGTATCTCTGGTACTAATAAAAAAGACCAGTACATATATTGGTTTTACTACAACCACGCTCTCCCGTAGACTTACATGTCACCTTTCTGATCAGAGTAAAATTAAACAACATTTCTCAGAAAAACATAAAAATGTAGGTAATATCAGACAGATTTTAGTCAACAAGACAATAATCCTTACTCATACACACAGTAAAAAGAGCCTTCAGATATTGGAGGGCATGTACATTATATCCAAACAACCCACACTTAATAAAATCACGTTTAAATCTAGTCATAACACATTTGAATACATGTTTCTGTTGTCATTTCGCGCTATCACGCGCTGTTACGTCATAGAACCGCATTGCAAATTTGCGAACTGCGTTTGTCATTTTTGGTAACTATTGCCGTTGCCTAGTGGAGTTTTATGTCAACACAAAATAAAATCGTCGTTGATGGTGGATGTTATTGTGTTACCGTCTTAATAACCTCTCTGAAGATGGCTCATGTGAGCCGAAAGCTTAGAATCAAATTAATAAAAAATTATCCAAATGTTGGAGAATTTTTGTCTTTATTTCCAACTGAAATTAAAGCCAAAATACGACGTTTAGAACGACTCATGATTAAACATAATAGACATTCATTGTCTCTTATATTTAACAGTATATGTTTAGGATAAAAAATATATATATTGATTGATTGAATGTTTAATTACTTAGTTTCTGGTCATAATAAAATTAGACCAGTGCACATTTGTATTAAAAAGTGTTCAATACAATGACCATGTGGTGTTTACAGGTGATTTGCAATAACTGATTTTACCGTTTACCGTTTTTTTTTAAGAACGCTCACGTAACGGTAGTTTTTTTAACGTTCAAGTGACGGGGAATTTTTGAACGCACAATTTTTAAAATTAC
Source organism: Ascarosepion bandense (assembly GCA_037127315.1). Classification (NCBI taxonomy): domain Eukaryota; kingdom Metazoa; phylum Mollusca; class Cephalopoda; order Sepiida; family Sepiidae; genus Ascarosepion; species Ascarosepion bandense. The sequence goes on along the minus strand of JBBBDQ010002060.1, from coordinate 1,605,339 downwards.
AAGAAATTATAACGTTTTCATCCATGGTTGTATGAACCTAATAGTTATTTTTTAGTATCGTTACATGTAGTCATAATTTCTGTTCTTTCATTCAATAGTTCATTTTTATTTGAGAATAGCATAATCGCTAACTTTTCTTCCTGGCACGGTCTACATATTTTGCCACCGTCATAAGACTTGGCTGTTTTCACTATACTCCACGTTATGTCTGGGTCTTTTCAATATCTTGATTTCAATTTCCACACGTGGTTAGCCAATTTTGTACAGTTTTTTTAAAAATTTTCTATTTTGAATGTAGGCTTGTGATTGAACCACCTGGTCTTAAAGGTGTCTTTAGTTGATTCCAAATATATTTTATTTTGACCATTTAAGTCATGTACTTTCGTCTTGTAAATGACTTCTTTTGTATTACAAAGTCCTTCAAGTGAGCATTTATTTTTCGTCCCTGCAGTTGCATTCTTTATTACTGATCTTGTTTTGTAAAATTCTATCAAAATTTCTGGCCTTTTGTTACTCTTTCCAATCAGAGTGCTAAATAAAAACATCTATCAACTAATCATAAATTTATATTCTTATTAATTTTGTGTGGATGGGACGAATGTTGGATTTTTCATTAACAAAAACTCCAGAGTCGGGAAACTGAAGTGAATTGAAAATTTTATATTTGTATTAATCATATATATACAGGTTCAGTCAGTTAAGTGCCATACGTGATACACGCTTTAAGCGATCACATCTCGAAAGAGACATGACTGACTGGGCAGAAGATTATCCCGCAGTAGGTTGCCATTGCTTACTGCGGTAGACTGGTTGCCAACCAAATCTATAGAACCCAATCTGTCCTGATATTCAACCCATAGCTGTAGGAAGAAGAGGTGGATTATATTAATTAGTAATTACTGGGGGATCAGTTTACTACTTCATGACAATAGTAAACAGATCCCCCACTTTATGTCCAGTAGAAAATTTGATTATGCTTTCAATTATTATATTCAGTCAGTTAAGTGCCATACATGATACACGCTTGGGCGATCATGTCTCTTTCGAAACATTATGCCCAATAGAAACTTTGTTTATACTTCCAACTATTATATTCAGTTAGTTAAGAACCTTACGTGATACACGCTTTGGGCGATCATGTCTTGAAAGACACATGACTGACTGGGCAGAAGATTATCCCGTAGCAGGTTGCCATTACTTTCTGCGGTAGACTGGTTGCCACCCATATCTATGGAACCTAATCTATCCTACTATTCAGCCCATAGCTGTAGAAAGAAGAGGTGGATTATATTATTATATTAATAAGTAGTAATTAGTGGGGGATCAGTTTACTACTTCATGAAAATAGAAAACAGATCCCCCACTTTATGGCCAGTCGACACTTTGATTATGCTTTCAACTATTATATTCAGTCAGTTAAGTGCCATACGTGATACGCGCTTTGGCGATCATGTCTCGAAAAAGACACAACTGACTGGGCAGAAGATTATCCCGTAGCAGGTTGCCATTACTTTCTGCGGTAGACTGGTTGCCACCCATATCTATGGAACCTAATCTATCCTACTATTCAGCCCATAGCTGTAGAAAGAAGAGGTGGATTATATTATTATATTAATAAGTAGTAATTAGTGGGGGATCAGTTTACTACTTCATGAAAATAGAAAACAGATCCCCCACTTTATGGCCAGTAGAAACTTTGATTATGCTTTCAACTATTATATTCAGTCAGTTAAGTGCCATATGGGATACACACTTGGGCGATCATGTCTTGAAAGAGACATGACTGACTGGGCAGAAGATTATCCCGCAGTAATTTGCCATTGCTTGCTGCGGTAGAATGGTTACTAGCCAAGGCTATAGAACCCAATCTGTTCTATTATTTAACCCATAACTAGAGGGAAGAGACGGATTAATACATTTTTCCAAGGGTATTCGTACGTAAGTCAGTAAGTGAATGTCATTCCGAGTCGATCTCCACTGCACCACAACGCACATCCGTACACAACGCACATCCGTACACATATACAGGTTGCGATCCGTAAATTGTTGAATTTTTATATTTTTAATTGCAGACATACGTCTAAATTATGCAAAAATGAAAATATCTATGGGTTAAATAGCGTAACGGATTGGGTTTTATAGCTTGGTCGGCAACCAGTCTACCGCAGAAAATAAAAACAACCTAATCCCGGAAAACCTCCTGCCCAGTCAGTCATGTCTCTTTCAAGACATGATCATCCAAGAGTATATCACGTATGGCACTTAACTGACTGATTGATTGCAGGTGTTATATGTTTTGGTATAAACATATTCCTTTAAGAAAGAAGTTTTCTCATGCTGCTTCCTTGCGGCAATAATGTCTTCACTCATAATCGCCCAGTTCACATAAACTTGCCAGATGGGTGACCACCCCACGGCTATTTTGCTTTCGATAAATCCTGTAAGTGGTACATTACTCTTAAGCGTAAATACACTCACACGCAGATAACATTACCCGAAAATACCCTACTCCCTCTAGATATTGTTTGAATAGCAGCACAGATTTGGTTCCAAACCCTTGTTAGCATATAGCAGAAAATAATGGCAAACAAATGCGAGGAAATCTTCTGCCTAGTTAGTCATGGATAGAAAGACATGATCGCCCAAGTGTTTATTATGTATGGCTCTTAACTGATTCATTCACATAATTTCGACAGGTGAGTGACATGTTCTTCCCGACTGGACCTTTTACCTGCGACCAATTCTTTAAGTGGTACATTACGCATATTCGTAAATAACCTCATGCGCAAATACCGCTTAGCACAAATATCTTCTCTCTTTGGCTATGGGTTAAATAGCAGATTGGGTTCTTTAGTCTTGATTATCAATCATTTTACCGCAGAAAGAAATGGTAATATACTACGGGAAAATCATCTGGTTAGTAAATCTTGGCTCGAAAGAGACATGATCGCCCAAGTGTGTTTCATGTATGGCACTTAACTGATATGGATAAAAGGACTGAATTGTGGAACAGATTGGGTTTCATTAGCAACCAGTTTACCACAGAAAGAAGCGGCAAATTACTGCGGGAAAGGATTTCTGCCTAGTCTGTCCTGGATCGGAAGGGACATGATCGTCCAAGTGTGTATCATGTATGGCACTTAACTGGTTATTGTCCAGATGACTTTTTTTCCAGTCAAGGAAGCTATCTTACTTTCCTCAGTTCGGAGTATAAAATTCCGCATGACGTTTGTGAATGACGACCTATCACAAGACGATGATTTGCTTAACGGGACACGCAATAAAGGCTTTACCTACGCAATGATTAGTGCTTGTCTCGTATTTCTATATATTTTCTTACATCCAGTACGATTTTTGCTTCTATCCACGTCTGAATGCAACACGAAACAATCGATGTTTGCCATCCCCGTGCGCTCAGCAACTCAACGTGTTTCTTATAATTCGCCTCTCATTTATTCTTCCTTCTCTCGTTTCTCTCTTCAGGATTCTCGTCGATTCAAATCTCGGAGACAATCAATCAAGTAAAGGCGGAAGGAATGTGTGGCCAATTTCAAATTTCAACTATTTTCGGTAGAGGCGGAAAGGAAAAAAAGCAATTATTAAGGAATCATAGAAAGGAAACAGCAAACATTGGACATATCAGTTTCACTAAATTCAGTCATTTATTATCTATCTATCTATCTATCTATCTATCTATCTATCTATCTATCTATCAGATTCTGGCATAATCTATCTATCTATCTATCTATCTATCTATCTATCTATCTATCAGATTCTGGCATAATCTAATCTATCTATCTATCTATCTATCTATCTATCTATCTATCTATCTATCTATCAGATTCTGGCATAATCTATCTATCTATCTATCTATCTATCTATCTATCAGATTCAGGCATAATCTATCTATCTATCTATCTATCTATCAGATTCTGGCATAATCTATCTATCTATCTATCTATCTATCTATCTATCTATCTATCTATCTATCTATCTGATTCAGGCATAATCTATCTATCTATCTATCTATCTATCTATCTATCTATCTATCTACGATTCAGGCATAATCTATCTATCTATCTATCTATCTATCTATCTATCTATCTATCTATCTATCAGACGAATTATTAGATTATGTTTAAATCAGGATCATCATGTGTGTTAATCGCATTATGGCTATATTCTGTCTTTTTATACCTTAGCCGCGGAAGATGACCGTATATTGAGTGGCCGACTGTGTAAGTAAGTAAAGTATCCAATTATTGCTGGTCATATATAGTTATTCTCATCATGGCCTGTCATCTAAAAGTTTTGCATTACTTCCGGTACTTGTATAAGCATTTGAGTTGTGCAAAGCGAAAACGAACGAAATTATTTCTTTGGTTAATTATAACAAAAATTATAATTAATAAAAAATGAACTACTAATTAAAATAATCATATACAGGGTGACCTTCAACCAAATAAAAAAAGAACCTATAAATATTGCAACTAATCCTACAAAATCCATGTATTTCCAAGTAACTTGGTCGACTTGCACTTCAGTTTGTGTCCGATCATTCCCCAAAATTGTAGTTAAATTGGTCGCTTTGCATAAAAGACATGATCTGTCCAAAATTTGATCCAAATAGTTTCCGCGACTTTGGAGGCTAACTTGCAAACGTCTCGCAAAATGTTTGCTTTGATTGCTATTTCAGTTCACCAATCGTTTGAGGGTTGTTCTGGTACACATTATCTTTGAGATTCCCCCACAAATAAAAAAGGTGCCCAGTAAACGTCACACTTCCTGATAATCATTCTCTCCTAAAATCTCTCTTTCGGGCAGGCTAGGGAGACATTTGATGTGTGTGTTGTTGCACCATCCTGCTGGAAGCATTATTCGTCTCGACCTATCACTCTGCGTCGCCTTAGTGATTAACAATTTTTTTCAAAAATTTGTCGTTCTGTTTATTTTTTTAGAGGGGGGAATCCTGCAATTAAGTTCGAATAAATTCTGATTTGCTTGATTGTAATCTTGTGTGGTAAGCTTTTCAGATCTTTTTTTTTTTTTTTTACCAATGTCTTCTTTTCTTTAGTTTTCTTTCCCTTCCAACTTAATTCTGCCATCGCGTTTATTTTAAAGCATGATCAAGGCAGTGAGGTCACTGAGACACAAGAGTTTACTGGGTATGGAAGAATTAGAAAACAGAAACATTACTAAGGAGTAAGAACAAAAGAAGAGTAATCAGGAGGACAGTAGAAAGCCACTAATATACAAGGGTTTATTGGATATGGAAGAATTAGAAAACAGAAACATTACTAAGGAGTAAGAACAAAAGAAGAGTAATCAGGAGGACAGAAGAAAGCCACTAAGATACAAGGGTTTATTGGATATGGAAGAATTAGAAAACAGAAACATTACTAAAGAGTAATCAGGAGGACAGTAGAAAATCATTAAGGCACAAGGATTTACTGGATGTGGAAGAATTAGAAAACAGAAACATTACTAAGGAGTAAGAACAAAAGAAGAGTAATCAGGAGGACAGAAGAAAGCCACTAAGATACAAGGGTTTATTGGATATGGAAGAATTAGAAAACAGAAACATTACTAAGGAGTAAGAACAAAAGAAGAGTAATCAGGAGGACAGAAGAAAGCCACTAAGATACAAGGGTTTATTGGATATGGAAGAATTAGAAAACAGAAACATTACTAAGGAGTAAGAACAAAAGAAGAGTGATCAGGAGGACAGTAGAAAGCCACTAAGATACAAGGGTTTATTGGATATGGAAGAATTAGAAAACAGAAACATTACTAAGGAGTAAGAACAAAAGAAGAGTAATCAGGAGGACAGAAGAAAGCCACTAAGATACAAGGGTTTATTGGATATGGAAGAATTAGAAAACAGAAACATTACTGAGGAGTAAGAACAAAAGAAGAGTAATCAGGAGGACAGTAGAAAGCCACTAAGACATAAGGTTTTACTGGATATGGAAGAATAGGAAAACAGAAACATTACTAAGGAGTAAGAACAAAAGAAGAGTAATCAGGAGAACAGAAGAAAGCCACTAAGATACAAGGGTTTATTGGATATGGAAGAATTAGAAAGCAGAAACATTACTAAAGAGTAATCAGGAGGACAGTAGAAAGCCACTAAGACACAAGGGTTTATTGGATATGGAAGAATTAGAAAACAGAAACATTACTAAGGAGTAAGAACAAAAGAAGAGTAATCAGGAGGACAGTAGAAAGCTACTAAGACACAGTGGTTTACTGGATGTAGAAGAATTAAAAACAGGAATATTACTAATGAGTAAAAACAAAAGAAGAGTAATCAGAAAGACGGCAGATAGTGATTGACATTGCATTTAAATTTTTAAAGATTAAAGCTGACATGAAAGAATGGAGACAGAAGGGAGTTCCACAAATGAGAATTTCGGTAGAAGAAACTATTAACATAAAACTTATGGCTACATCTAGCCAGTTCCACTCTAAAATAATGAAACCCTGCCGCCAGTCTAGTACTGCGCTTAAATTCGTAAAATCTAAATATCATAAAATGATCTCATCTGAACAATCATCATGGAAGCATTTATAGAAAAGGCAAAGGGGAGCGACAACACGGCGGTGGGAATGTTAAAATCAAAGAGGACATTTCTTCCTCACCTATTTGGTTAACTTACCAACAATTGCTTACTATTTCCTCCGTCAGATAAGACGTACAGAGGTTATTTTAATTCGGTCTACATAAAGCCAATAACGCAAAGAGATTAATAACGTAAAGAGATTGCTACATAAAGCAAATAACGAAAGAGATTAATTTATTTCGGCTCAATCTTCTTTTCTTCTTTTAATCGGATTAACCCGAAGTAAGGTAGTAAAGCCAAGAAGACACGAGGTGTTACTGGGTGTGGCAGAAATAGAAAACGGAAACCTTACTAAAGAGGAAGAATGAAAGAAGAGTAATTATGAGGACAGTAGAAAGCCACTAAGACACAAGGGTTTATTGGATATGGAAGAATTAGAAAACAGAAACATTACTAAGGAGTAAGAACAAAAGAAGAGTAATCAGGAGGACAGAAGAAAGCCACTAAGATACAAGGGTTTACTGGATATGGAAGAATTAGAAAACAGAAACATTACTAAGGAGTAAGAACAAAAGAAGTGTAATCAGGAGGACAGTAATGATGAAACCCTGCCGCCAATCTAGTACTGCGCTTAAATTCGTAAATTCTAAATATCTTAAAATGATCTCATCTGAACAAGCATCATGGAAGCATTTATAGAAAAGGCAAAAGGAAGCGACATCACTGCGGTGGGAATGTTAAAATCACAGAGGACATTTCTTTCTCACCTATTCGGTTCACTTATCAACAATTGCTTACCATTTCCTCCGTCAGATGAGACCTACAGAGATTATTTTAATTTTTTTATCATATCACCCCGAGCAAGGCGGTAACGCCACTGATGTGCAAGGGGCTACATAGGTGTGAAAAGATTGGAAAAGATAAAACCGGAAACCGCATCTTAAACAGGAAACAAGGGATGAGCCTCTTCACCTGTTCAATAGACGTGTGTGGAGTGTGAACCGGGCGATAGTTTAGTCTATCTACTCCAATTGAAAAAAAAATAGTGAGAAGAGAAAACCGGAAACCGCATCCTAAACAGGAAACAAGGAATGAGCCTCTTCACCTGTTCAATAGACGTGTGTGGAGTGTGAACCGGGCGATAGTTTAGTCTATCTACTCCAATTGAAAAAAAAATAGTGAGAAGAGAAAACCGGAAACCGCATCCTAAACAGGAAACAAGGGATAAGCCTCTTCACCTGTTCAATAGACGTGGGTGGAGTGTGAATTTTCGGTCTACATAAAGCAATTAACGAAAAAAAGATTAATTTAATTCGGCTCAATCTATCTTTTTTTTCTTCTTTCAATCGGATTAGCCCGAAGTAAGGTAGTAAAGCCAAGAAGACACGAGGTGTTACTGGGTGTGGCAGAAATAGAAAACAAAATATTACTAAGGGGCGAGAACAACAGATGAGTAATCCAGAAGACGGTAGATAGCGATTAACATTGCATCTAAGGGTTTTTTAAAGATTAAAGTTGGCTGGAAAGCATGGAGGTGGAAGGGAGTCCCATAAGTGAGAAGTGCGAGTAAAAGAAACTATTAACTGTAAATTTATCAGACCTTTTCGCCAATCAAGTCGGTCTAGGACTAATATATTTATATAAAATATTTTATATGTAATTTGTGCCTTGTGGTGCAGTGGATATCGACTTGAAACAAGAAACTGAGGAGCCGAGTTCGAATTCCAGTTGAATTCCTTGCATTCACTTACGCGCAAATACCCCTGAGAAAAGTATTAATCTATCTCTTCCCTTCAGTTATGGGTTAAATAACAGGACAGATTGGGTTCTATAGCCTTGGCTGGCAACCAGTCTACCGCAGACACTAATGGCAATCTACTGCGGCATAATCTTCTGCCCAGTCAGTCATGTCGCTTTCGAGACATGATCGCTCAAGCGTGTATCACGTATGGCACTTAAGTGACTGACTGAAGATACAATTTATAATAAAAAGAAAATATATAATATATTTATCATAAACACATAACACGTAATATATAACAATAATCAAGATGGAGGCACGGTGGAGTAATGGAATGAAGAATCAGACAGTAGAGTTCGAATTCTAGTCGAGGTCATTATATTTTTGAACTTGCTAATTCTTATTGGGAAAGGTATGAATCCTTTTCTTCTCCATCCTCCAGCGATGGGTAAATAGCAAAATCCACTAGGTCTTTTAGCCTTGGTTGGAAACCGGTCTAGGAGAATGACAACTCTAAATTCAAAATCTGCGGAGTATCCTTTTAAGACCTTGTGGTATATTGTGCATCATCCTTTGTATTCGGCCCTTACAAAAAGTGAAGCTGGTTCTGCACAAGCTTTTATCACTATAACCAAATGAGATGAGCGGGTGTTGGTTCTAAGAACTGTGTTGCTTAACCCTCATATATTGAAAATAACAAGAGAGTTCAGTATATAAGAAATATATAATGCATAATACATTTATGATAATCATTTTATATACATGGTAGATGATACTCAGATTTTGTGCATATAAATGTTTGTGTAGACATAATTACTAAAGATGGTGACATATGTTTTATGTTGTAATTTTAAGTTATATTTTGAATAGAGTTTGATCAAAGAAATTATATAGATTAATGTCATGAAAGAGTTGAGTGATTTTGTTTAGTAGTCTATCAACATCTCTGTGGGTTATTTAATACCAAAAATCTATATATTTCGAGCATATGTTTATGGCTTCAACTAAATATATTTTGAACTCAGTTGTATATCTTTAACCACAGATAACCTGTTTTGTTGGTCATCTATTCCGCACTGTCGGGTGGGGCTTTAGAATACGCCAAATTACCTCTACAGAGGGGTACCCCACCACACCGAATGTGGCATCTTGAGTATGACGATAAACTTCATCCAGGTCATGGATTTAACGGTAAACTGCATCCGGCAGCAAGGCCTCTAACTTGGAAATTTTCACCAGCATGGAACCACCTCTTAATTGCTGTTTTTCTCTGACCCGGGGTAGTAGCAGTTGTTAGGATCCCAGCTATGGGCAAAAACTTTAACCTCCAAATTGGTGTCAAAACATTATAAAAGTATAAAAAAAATAGATTTTTATAGTGAAAATTTCAACAATACTTTTTGTAGAAGAAAATATTACCAGTAATACATTTTTGAAGAAAAAAATATTACCAGCAATATATTTATGAAGAAAAATATTACCAAAAAATTATATACCAGTAATGTATCTGAACTTATTTCTTAAAAGAATACATATAACAGCAATATGTGTGTAAAAACAATATATATATACCAGTAAAACATCTGACTGTCGACAAAACCCTCTTTACAAAAATACGTCAATGAAACCTGATCTACAAACTTATTTCTTACAAAAAATACATATAACAGCAATATGTAGGTAAAAACAAAATACATATACCAGAAAAACATCTGACTGTCGACTAAACCCTCTCTACAAAAATACGTCAACGAAACCTGATCTACAAACTTATTTCTTACAAAGAATACATATTCTACTCATACGCATCTGTTGTCAAAATCTTGTCGGTATGACCCATTGAGGTGTTGATCTGCCGTAAAACAAAACAAAGCGAACCGAACTGTTCATGTCTTGCCGTTCTTTTTTTTTGTTTTTTTATACAAAAAGATATTGCTGGTATTTTTACAATTAAAATGTATTTTTGTATTTTTCATGGTGTTTTTATTCGGGTCGGGGTCTCACTGTTTGCCCAAAGCTGGGACCCTAACAAGTGTTACCACCTCGGGTCAGGGAGGACCTGGGAATAGCAGCAATTAAAAGGTAGTTGTAGGCTCTTCAAAAGCTCCAATCTTCTGTTGCCGGATGTAATTGTGAAAAAAAAGAAAGAAAAACTCCAATAAAATTAATTTGATTATTAGAATTATAGATCTCACCAAATATGGAAAAAAAATAACTACTTAGACGTCTATGAATTAAAATTAATGATAATGTCGTCTTTGCATCCTTGGACGAATGCGAACATCAATAGAAGTAAATAAATTGCATCCCCTTAAAAATTTTCACTGAATGTGAGAAATTTTTATTCCTCTCTCTTTTTTTGTTTGTTTTTAAATGAATTTACCGAAAGTAATTGGAATGGCGAATGACGCGTTCCAGAAGCTAAGTAAAGTATTAAGACACAGGAAACTTTCACTAGAAACAAAGAAGAGAGTACTGGATTGCTATGTGATGTCAGTTCTTCAATTTGGCAGTGAATGGACAATATCATCGATGATGAAGGAAAAACTTGAAGCAACTGAAATGTGTTTCTACAGAAAGATACTGTGGATATAAAGTGGGGGATCAGTTCCATATTACAATCAATAGATAAACTGACCCCTCCCTTTGTGGTCACAGCAGTTTCTATACATTTATATTCCTGAGATCCAAAAGCACAAGGATGCATTCCAGGAGCTGAGAAGAGTATTAATAAACAGGACAATTTCGCTAGAAACAAAGAAGAGAGTACTGGATTGCTATGTGATGTCAATTCTTCAATATGGCAGTGAATGTTGGACAATATCAACAAAGATGAAGAGAAAACTTGAAGCAGCTGAAATGTGGTTCTACAGAAGGATGCTGAGGATACCATGGACCGAACATGAGAGCATTGATGAGGTTTTGGGAAGGATGGAAACGAAAAAGAAATTAATGCTGAGCATCAGGAAGAGACAACTGAAGTTTCTTCCGCCGCTTAATATAATATAAGATTACAAAAAGTAGCTTCTATGGACATTTCTTTTATAGATATTTTAATAAAACTACACTCTGTGTTATCGTTATTTTATTATCCAATACATTTATGTTTGAAGGCGTTATAATCATTTGTAGTATGATGAAGTAAAATTTTTCCAGGAAATCATAATTATCCTTCTGTGGAAATTCCACGGGTTTCGCTAGTAAATAAATAATGAGTAAATACAAATTTTCAGTATCCTGGCGTAGACGTTAGAAATATAGAGTTTAAGGAGGTTTGAAAAGGAACCGGAAATCCAATCCTAAACCAGTAAAAGTTATAAAACTCTGTTCCTGTTCAAAAGACTAGAGAGTGGGAACTCGATGATAGATGAACCTATCTAATATGGAGGAAAAAAATAATTAGTAAATACAAATTTCTCTGTTCACGTGAAGACGTTAGGCGTATAGCGTTGAATAATGCCCCTGAGACAAAACAGACTAGTGGGAATTAAAGAGAATGAAAAGTATCAAGAAGAAACCAGAAACCGGTCATAAGCAGGAAACAAGGGATAAAAGACTGGAGAGGAGTGTGAACCAGGCGATAGGCGAATCAATCTATTCCTGTTGCTTTCTTTGTCTAATTATCTTTCTCATCTTTCTATCCTTCGCTTATTTCTATAATTTCGTTTAATCAACCTCCATAAACAGTATGGATTCGCTCCTTTAGGTCCACTGCTGATGTCCTGTCATACGTTTAAAAAAAGCATTCGATAATAAATTCATAACTAGAGCAATATCCTTTGATATCGAAAAGACCATTCACTACTCCTGTTCAAAAAACTGGGGAGGGGTATAAATCGGACGATAGGCTAATCTAGATCCGATTAAAAATATTTATGCCAGATGGGAAAGTAACTTACTCTGTGTGGGTGGACAGAAAATTTATAATAATAATAATAATAATAATAATATTTTTTTCGACGATTCTTTCAACGAAATGATAGCATCAGCAATAACCAGGCATGGGCACCTTTTTTCAAGAAGTGAGCTGCATAATCTATGGTTTCTCACAAGGTGAATTGCACTACTAAAATTATTTTAAGAAGTTTTCGGAGTAAGTATCTGCGATATTTTCACTGCAGAAAACGAAATACGTAAGTATACAGCTTAAAAATTGAGGGGCAAAGGTTTTTCTTTGAGAAATGATTTTTCTGTAATTAGAAATTGAAGAAAATCTGATTCCTTTTACAACCCAAAAGTATGATATTGAAGATTCGCAAGTTGCTTAGAATGACCTACAATAACATTATTGAACTCTAGGCTTTTATCGTCCCGGTCAATGTAAACATTCGTTTAATTAACGCTTCCAGAGTGGAGCTAAAATGTCTCTGTCGCCCAGATTAAAGACGCTCACAGATTTTTAGAAACTCATTTGGAAAAATGTTATCCTATATTTCCTCCCCGCTTATGAAAAGTAAAAACAAACATTTGAAAGAAAGAAAAAGAATAAGCATAATTCTTTCAACCACGCACCGAAAAACAAATTATACAAGTAATTTTTTATATAAAATCTTTGAGAAAATCAGCTTTGTAATTTTTTATCATCTATGAGATGGAGGTTGTAGTCAAACAAAAGAAAGAAACTCCGAATTTAGGTACCTCCACTCAATTTTAATTTAATTAAAATTTAATTTTTTTTTTTGTTTTCCGTCAACGATTCACGCTATGTTTACGTAAGGCGACTATTATGAAAATGGAGTCGGTCGAGTAATATGATTTTGGGGCAAGTAAATTTTCCCTCGCTCTCGATCGCCGGTCGACTGATTTCTTTTTCAAATCTCAAATGCTGTTTGCAGGTATGATCTTCCATAGTCGTCAATCCTTTACAATGATGCAAACGTTACATTGACAGAAAGCTGATAAAATCAAGAAACATGCAACTTTATTATTGTTTATGCATGTGGTTATGTATGATAGAACATGTCAGTGAACAAGTGAGAAAGAAATAAAACAACATTTTCAGAAACGTTATTTTCCTTATGAAATTAAGCGTTGAATTGAGAAAGATCAAACGGACCGTGTGTGTCCTGCGGTCCACATTCGTTAAAAGAAATAAACTGCGTCTAGAGAGTATATGCAAAAGAGATATTGTCAAATATGTTATCTAAAATTCATAGATATGTGTTATCCAATGAAATGATTTGTACTATTATGCATAGCGAGTAAGCATGAAAGCAATTAAGCCCCAATTTTCAATTTAGTATTTTTTCAGTAATTATAGCAATTTGCAGTATCAAGATATTATTTGCAAGAACTAGAATTTAGTATTATTTTTTTTAATCGTATCACCCCGAGCAAGGCGGTAACGCCACTGATGTGCAGGGGGCTACGTAATAGTGAAAAGATTGGAAAAGAGAAAGCCGGAAACCACATCCTAAACAGGGAACAATGGATGAGCCTCTTAACCTGTTCAATAGACGAGTGGAGCGTGAACCGAGCGATGGCTCGTAAAAAAGAACTAACAATGAATGAAAAGAACTATATAATCAAAGAAATTAGCAAAGGAAAGTCTTCGCTTCAAATTTTTAAGGATTTGAAAAGGGATCATCGAACAATCCGGAAAATATGTCAAATGGGAATTCAACCAAGAAAAAAAAGTCTCAGGTTGAATTCAGGAATTTAACAAAGCGAGATCTATCACATATCCGAAGAGAATTAACAAGAAACCCAAATACGTCTAGTGTGTTCATATTTGAGGCCGCTGGAGCTCCTATGGTGTCAAGGGAAACAAGATGTAAAGTGTTTTTTACAGACGAATCGGGATCACCCTTGATGGGCTCGATGGATGGGCCCGATGGATGGGCCCGATGGATGGGCTCGACGATGGGTTTGCAAGCAATATGACTCAAGAAAAACCTTTAAACGCCAACAAGGCAGCAGTGGGATCATAATATGGGCTGGGACTATTGGTAATGACCTCTTGGGTCCATTTAAATTGAAAGATGTGGTTAAAATGAATTCCAGAAGTTACTGTAATTTTCTAGAGCAATATTTCTTTGAATGGATTGATAACCAGTCTTTAGCCAAGCGTAGATCGATGATCTTTATGCAAGACAACGCACCAAGTCATGCTTCAAAGTTTAGTAAATCCTGGTTGAAAAAAAAAAGGGATTTGTTGAAGATTCTCTTATGGACTAGCCTTCAAATAGCTGTGACTTAAATCCCATTGAGAAGCTGTGGAGCATCCTCAAGAGAGATATTTATTCTAATGGAAGGCAATTCAACTGCAAGTGTGACCTCTGGGAGGTAGTTAAATTTGCTGCAAACAACTTACCAACCGCTAAAATTGCAAATCTAACATAAGATGTTGACAATAGGCTGCTAAGAATTATTAAAAAGAAAGGATCATTTGTGCAATAAATCTTAGGAGGTTCTTATTATTTTTTGTGAATATATCTTTGATTTAAAAACATTGTTTTTTCTTATGTTTTTCCTTTAAGAAATTGACGAATGAATATTTTCATGTTATTTTTTACATTAGTTTTACAAATTATAATATTGTATAAGTATCAAAATAAATAGTTGAAAATAAACTACTTACAGTCAAATTAGTCTGTTTTGTTAACTTAGTAAAATTTTTTCCAACCAAAAACAAATTTTTCTCTATCACTAAATATACTCTATATATATCTCTATCACTAAATAAGTTAATAATATTGAGTAGAATCTAAACAACACCATAATAGGAATTTTAACATTAAAAACACAACTCTTTATACCAATTCATAAAATGCATATAATCTTTAGACGAAGTTTATACAAAAATGTACTCCCAAATATAGCAACACCTTTATCTCAGAGTTTAATCTATTTAAATAACTGCGGTCTTAGTTTTTTTTTTATAAAAAAGATAAAATGCTCTGTATAAAATTGGCATGAAGCTATTCCTGTCTGAAGGTCTCTGGTTGGGACACATTGGAAAAGAAGTATGTAACGAAAATCCAAGGAAATGGATAAATAATAATAATAATAATAATAATAATAATAATAATAATAATAATAATAATAATAAATCTCTCGGATGAGCTTAAGTCACTGATGCCTCCTCAACAGGTGTTTACCCGTGCAACCAGACTGACAACTGGGTCCCACCCATTCACAGTCAGGTTAGCCAAATGCAAACGACAATTCTACTCCTGCAGCTTCTTCTCTCGCACTTCCCGCCTGTGGAACTCGCTCCCGTATTCTTGCTTTCCTGACGGCTACAACCTCCAGAAATTTAAATGCAAAGTTAATACTCATCTACTAACCACTGGACTCTAGCTCTCTCCCCTCCTCTGTATAACCTTCACTTTCTCTCCACCTATGTATCTGTCATCGCACCTGCTTTCTCAGCTTTCTATTGTTCCTTTCTAACTAGCTTGTACTCCTCACTCTTTTCTAATTAATCTTTTTACATTTATGTAACCCCCTGCACATCAGTGGCGTTTCTGCCTTGCTCGGGATGAAATGATTAAAAAAAAAAGAAAAGAAAAAAAGCCAAGTGATATTCGGTTAACGTCTAAACCAGGAGTATATAAGTCATTCGAAAAGATACTCCTTGGCGGTTACATAGAAAAGACAGTAATGATTGTAGAAATTCCTGTAAATAGACTCCTATTATAATTACGCTCGTCCTCTCTTCATTTGTTCACGTGACCGTTACATCCTGCCAATACCTCATAAACAATGGACTATTCCGTTATTGATCACGTGGAAAGAGGGGAGAAGACACGACATGGTTTTAGTTAGAAAATAAAAGAAAGAAAGAAGGGAAGATAGAAGCGGAGAGTAAGAGAGAGGGAGTGATAGAATTAGATGAAGCGTATAAAAACAGACACTACACTTTGATCGCAACCAAAAACGCCGAGAAGCAGTATTTACTCGCATGTAACACAAGATCAGTTATAATCATGACCTGTTCAAGTTTAGAGTCAATCATTATCTTCTCCTCCTATCCATATAAACTAGATAGACAGATAGATAGATAGTTATGAACAAATTAAAATAGATAGATAGATAGATAGATAGATAGATAGATAGATATGAACAGCCAATGATAGATAGACTGGTAGAGAGATCGATACATAGATAGAGAGATGGATAGATAGTTATGAACAGACTAAAATAGATAGATAGATAGATAGATAGATAGATAGATAGATATGAACAGAATAAAATAGATAGATAGTTATGTACAGACTAAGATAGATAGATAAATATGAACAGACTAAGATAGATATGAACACACTAAAATAGATAGATAGATAGATAGATAGATATGTACAGACTAAAATAGATAGATTGATAGATAGATAGATAGTTATGAACAGACTAAAATAGATAGATAGATATCTATCTATCTCATTCTCTTCATTATCTATCTATCTATCTATCTATCTATCTATCTTATTCACTTCCTCATCTATCTATCTATCTATCTATCTATCTATCTTATTCTTATTCACTTCCTCATCTATCTATCTATCTATCTATCGTAGTCTGTTCATCTATCTATCTATCTATCTATCTATCTATCTATCTATCTATCTATCTATCTATCTATCTATCACTATATATATCTATAGCAATAATACGGAGGAAGTTAGTAAACAATCACTCCAAAATGTATGAAATAATGAAAAAGTGCTCTATGCAAAGTTCAATAAGAAAAAGTAAAGCGAAAATATATAGTCAATAATTAAGAAACAGGAAGTTTTCATTAAAAACGAAGAAAAGTTGCTCGACATTTTTGGGGATTTCCAGTATCACAAGACTGATAAAATTGCATTGCTAAACGATCTTAACTTATTAATAAAATAAATGTGTTGAATCATTTTATGTTGTTGGCCCAAAATTATTGTATGCCAGTGTAGATGGCATACGAATATTTTGGGCCAAATACAATATCTGATGGAAAAACTTAAAATGATAAAAATATCCATATGAAAATGTTCACTGTTTTTTTTTTCTTCATCTATAAAAACGCATGAATGATATGAATATAGACATCTTGTTAACTTCTGACCAAGAGAATTTTAAATTCATAGAATCGATCGACGACATCAAGCAATAATATATTTTAGCGTCCGAAAAAAAAAAATGAAGTAACTTTTCTGATTTTTATTGGCTTATTTGAATCTACAAATTTTGAGAGATGTCTCTAGTTAAATTTATCGCTATAGTTATTTCCAGACAAGGTCAGCGTCCAAATAAATAGAAAAAAAAAAAAATTAAAAAAAAGTCATTAAAAAAAATATCTACTTGGAGAGAGAGAGAGAGAGAGAGAGAGAGTGTGTGTGTGTGTGTGTGTGTAAAAAGGAGTCTGAGAATGATAACGGAAGAGAGACAGTGAGGAGAGAGAGATAAAGAAAATGACAGTGAGAATAAGAGAGGCATAAAATTTGGGTATATACAGAGAGCGATGGGTAAATTGTCACCATTCATATTTCTAATTTTGCGCTTTTGTCGACTGCACAGTACAGCAGGGTCAGTTGAGCGTCGTTTGTGATAAAAAGAGTATCGTGACGCAATTCACTTTAGAAACGGCATGCTAGAGTGCTTGGCATTGGCACCGAACATATCAGACTGTTTTGGTGCCAATCTGAGAACTGTGAAGAAAATTCGGAAAGAGTTGAATGAGTCTAACGATGATTACGAAGGTGTTTTGTGCGATCACTAGTGAAGGCGACGTTATGCTTCCATTCATCTTTCCTGGCAACAGGACTCTGCACCATGCCAGACAGGCAGTAGAACTCAGTTATGGCTGTCAGACAATTTCTGAGACCACATCACCCTTTACATCTGGCCACCTAACTCCCCAGATTACAACCCCCTTGATTGTTATTTGTGGGGTGCAGCTCAGCGAGAGATCAATAAAACTCCCTGTAACACGAAAGTGGAACTAAAGGCAAGGATTAAGGCAGCAATCACCAACAAGGAGACCGTCTAAAAGAGTTGCAAGAGATTCCAAAGTTGTCTGGAGTTTTAGTTTTAGTTTTGTTTAACGGCAAATCAACCTCTGTGGGTTAATTAATGCCAAAAAGGTGGGGTTTTAAGGTATCGCTTCAGAAAGTATCTGACTCCTTGTTGTATCGTCGAGTTTTCAGTTTGAGTTTTGTTTAACGGCATATCAACCTCTGTGGGTTATTTAATGCCAAAAAGGTGGGGTTTTAAGGTATCGCTTCAGAAAGTATCTGACTCCTTGTTGTATCGTCGAGTTTTCAGTTTGAGTTTTGTTTAACGGCATATCAACCTCTGTGGGTTATTTAATGCCAAAAAGGTGGGGTTTTAAGGTATCGCTTCAGAAAGTATCTGACTCCTTGTTGTATCGTCGAGTTTTCAGTTTGAGGTTTGCTTAACGGCATATCAACCTTTGTGGGCTATTTCATGCCAAAAAAGTGGGGTTTTAAGGTATATTTTAAAAAAATGTTTGGCTATAGTGAGAAGGTTGATTTAGTCAAAATTTAATGAAAATTTTTTGTCTTTATTCTTTTTTATGTTAGAAAACTGAAAATGTTTTCTAGTTTTGTATTCAAAAATGTTTTGCTGAGAATAATTTTTCTTCAGAAATGTGTGATAGTATTTTTTTCAAAAATGTCTTGTTAATATCTTTCTTTCAAAAAAAGTATATTTTTCTATAAAAGTCTATTTTTGTGCATACATTTATATAAAAGTGTATTTTATACTTTCATAGTATTTTGACCCCAATTTGGTGGTTAACTATTTGCCCATGGCTGGGACCCTAACAAATGCTACCACTCTGGGTCATGGTGGACCTGGTAACAACAGCAATTAAGAGGTGGTTTCATACTTCTCACAATCTCCAAATCAGAGACCTTGCTGCCAGGTGTAGTTTATCGTCATGCTCAGGACCTCCAAGTCGTCTGGAGGTCGTGGTTAAAGTTAATGGCAATTTTATTAAATATATTTACTCATTAGTATTTCAAGGTATTTTGAGTGTAAGTTTGGTAAATATATCTGTATAAACGAGATGTCCATATTATTTACAGTTTTGCATAATTTAGACGACAATTGATCCAATTGTAAGCATATAAGTATTTATCTAAACTTATTTTGAATGGAACTTTGTGTGTGTGTGTGTGTGTGTGTGTGTGTGTGTGTTTGTCTGTGTGTGTGTGTGTGTGTCCCTTACCTATAGACTCCAAAACGGCTGAACCGGTTTTCTTGAAAATTTACACGGTTGTACTATAAGCGTCTGTAAGATATCTTAGCTAGATTTGTGTCGAGGTACCCCCGATAAATATCGAAAATCGATAATCGAAAAATCGGGTTATAGAAGGAGTGGTCTGATTTTAATCAAATTTGATACACTGATAGACAAAGACGTAAGAAACGATATTCAGAAGTTTCAAGGTTGCAGTTCTTACAATAGTGCAGAAAATCGATAATATATATATATAAAAGGCAAGATGTTTGTGTGTGTGTCTGTTTATCTGCCTGTATGTCTGTATATTTTTCAGCCCTTTTATTTTAGTTTTTGCTTCGGGTTTGGCTCTAAGTAAATATAATTGTAGTTCTTAATCTCAGCCATGATACCATTTACTCAGAGGACTTATTTAGCCTTCAAAATTCAGTTTACGACGAAAAAAACTTATTTGATATCGATACCAGGAAATCAAAATTTGACTTACATCCATTCATTTTTCTTTCAGTCTACGGTTTCGCTTTAACTGGAAACAACTATTGCTTTTTGGTTTTCGTGCCAACCTCCAAAGAGTCTGAGCTCCAGAAATATGGATTAGTTTTAAAGCTTTCATTACACCCGAGCTATACTGCTAGTATATTATAAAATTAGCTATTCCAGGATTATTGTTTATATTACTATAATTAGGCTTGCAAACAGAAATTTTAAAAAATGGGGACATCTTAGAGCATGTCAGGTTTATTATTATTAAGTCATTTTCCTTCATATTTCGATTTCTGCTATGGTCGCACTACCAACCAAGTCTGCGGGAAGATCTAAGGCAGGTCGTGGCCTGTTGTTATGGCTCCATTTCATGTTTTTTCTATCTTCCCCATCATCCCTAGCGTTACATCGTCAAAGTTCTCTTTAGTGTGTGGGCTGTACTTAATAAGACAATTTTTGTATATCTCTTAAGCTGGTTTCCAGGGGTTCTTTCAATGTGTTGTTTTGTTCCATTTTTTTATCATTCCAAGTGCACCTACTATCACTGGCACGACTCTTGTTTTCAATTTCCACATTTTTTCTATTTCAATTTCCAGGTCTTTATATTTTGATAGTTTTTTGAATTCCTTGGTTACTAGGCAAGTTTTTTCTTTCTGGTTTTTAACAATAATGTCTGGCCTGTTTGCTTTAATTTTTCTGTCTGTGTAGATGGTGTAATCCTAGAGAATGGTGACATCTTCTATTTCTGTAACCGGTGCTGGCTGATGTTCATACCAGTGTTTGTTTACAGATATTCCACATTGCACATTGTCCAATGTAAATATTGCTCCACGCTATCGTGACGATTTTTATATTCATTTGGAGCAAGTACAGAACAACCTGAGATTAGATGGTCTAGTGTTTCTTGGTATTTATCACAGAACCAGAATTTTGGATATTATTATTATTATTATTATTATTATTATTATTATCATCATCTTTGGTTTCTTAATATACACATTTCATTTTGCATCCTTACGGCCAGAAATGTCTTCAAGTCAGTGAGTTAAGTGCCATACGTGATACACACTTGGGCGATCATGTCTCGAAAGAGACATGACTGACTGGGCAGAAGATTATCCCACAGTAGGTTGCCATTGCTTTCTGCGGTAGACTGGTTGCCAGCCATGGCTATAGAACCCAATCTCTCCTGTTATTTAACCCATAGGTAGAGACGGATTAATACCTTTCCTAAGGGTATTTGCGCGTAAGTGAATGCAATGAATTCAACTGGAATTCGAACTCGGCACCCCGATTTCTCGTTCCGAGCCGATATCCACTGGACCACCACGCACATCCTCAAGACATTTTCCATTTATCATTTTTTGTAAAAAACAAATCAAAACAAAAACCACTGATCACTCATAATATACATACAGTGGCGATTGTAGAACTCTGAAAGTGTGGGAGGGCTAGTTAGAGGCCGACATTTTTCTGGGGGGGAAGGGGGCAAACTCAAGCAGCGTCCCCATTTTCATACTACACCACTATCGTATACACGACTTAGGAATGAGTTTAAGTATAAGTGTGATACTTCACTAAATTAAACAGAATAACTTTTCATTCATAGTAGTGGAGTTCTAATCTGTTCTTGCCCTCTTTTCTACTCTCAAGCTTTTGGAACACAAGAGAGGTTAATTTCAAAATAAAATCAATGGCTTAATTCTAACGTCGATACTAGCAGAAGAGTGTGATTTGTCTGCTCTAAATGTTTCCCTCTACAAAACTTTTTTGAAGGTCAAAAATTAAATGCAAAAATAAATAAAATAAAGGCGAAAATAAAATAAATGCGCAAATAAAATAAATGCGAAAATAAAATAAATGCAACAATAAAATAAATGCGAAAATAAAATAAATGCGAAAATAAAATAAATGCGAAAATAAAATAAATGCAAAAATAAAATAAATGCGAAAATAAAATAAATGCGAAAATAAAATAAATGCGAAAATAAAATAAATGCGACAATAAAATAAATGCGAAAATAAAATAAATGCGAAAATAAAATAAATGCGAAAATAAAATAAATGCAAAAATAAAATAAATGCGAAAATAAAATAATTGCGAAAATAAAATAAATGCAAAAATAAAATAAATGCGAAAATAAAATAAATGCGAAAAAAAATAAATGCAACAATAAAATAAATGCAAAAATAAAATAAATGCGAAAATAAAATAAATGCGAAAATAAAATAAATGCAAAAATAAAATAAATGCGAAAATAAAATAATTGCGAAAATAAAATAAATGCAAAAATAAAATAAATGCGAAAGTAAAATAATTGCGAAAATAAAATAAATGCGAAAATAAAATAAATGCAAAAATAAAATAAATGCGAAAATAAAATAAATGCAAAAATAAAATAAAATCGAAAATAAAATAAATGCAAAAATAAAATAAATGCGACAATAAAATAAATGCGAAAATAAAATAAAATCGAAAATAAAATAATTGCGAAAATAAAATAAATGCAACAATAAAATAAATGCGAAAATAAAATAAATGCGAAAATAAAATAAATGCAAAAATAAAATAAAATCGAAAATAAAATAAATGCGAAAATAAAATAAATGCAAAAATAAAATAAATGCGACAATAAAATAAATGCGAAAATAAAATAAAATCGAAAATAAAATAAATGCGAAAATAAAATAAATGCAACAATAAAATAAATGCGAAAATAAAATAAATGCGAAAATAAAATAAATGCAACAATAAAATAAATGCGAAAATAAAATAAATGCGCAAATAAAATAAATGCGAAAATAAATAAAATCGAAAAAAATAAAATAAATGCGAAAATAAAATAAATGCGAAAAATAAAATAAATGCAAAAATAAAATAAATGCGAAAATAAAATAAAATGCGAAAATAAAATAAATGCTAAAATAAAATAAATGCGAAAATAAAATAATTGCGAAAATAAAATAAATGCAAAAATAAAATAAATGCGAAAAAAAAAATAAATGCAATAATAAAATAAATGCGAAAATAAAGAAATATGAAAGTTTTTTAAAATAAATGCGAAAATAAAATAAATGCGAAAAAATAAAATAAATGCGAAAATAAAATAAATGCAACAATAAAATAAATGCGAAAAAAATAAAATAAATGCAACAAGTTAAAATAAATTTAAAAATAAAATAAATGCGAAAAAATAAATAAAATGCAACAATAAAATAAATGCAACAATAAAATAAATGCGAAAATAAAATAAATGCGAAAATAAAATAAATGCAACAATAAAATAAATGCGAAAATAGTATAAATGCGAAAAATAAAATAAAATGCAACAATAAAATAAATGCGAAAAATAAAATAAATGCGAAAATAAAATAAATGCAACAATAAAATAAATGCGGAAAAATAAAATAAATAATAAAATAAATGCGAAAATAAAATAAATGCAACAATAAAATAAATGCGAAAAGTAAAATAAAATGCAACAATAAAATAAATAAATGCGAAAAAATAAAATAAATGCGAAAATAAAATAAATGCAACAATAAAATAAATGCGAAAAAAAATAAAATAAATGCGAAAATAAAATAAATGCAAATAATAAAATAAATGCGAAAATAAAATAAAATGCGAAAATAAAATAAATGCAACAATAAAATAAATGCAACAATAAAATAAATGCGAAAATAAAATAAATGCGAAAATAAAATAAATGCAACAATAAAATAAATGCGAAAATAAAAATAAATATGAAAATAAATAAAATAAATGCAACAATAAAAAAATAAATGCGAAAAGTAAATAAATGCGAAAATAAAAATAAATGCAACAATAAAATAAATGCAAAAATAAAATAAATGCGAAAATAAAATAAATGCAAAAAATAAAATAAATGCGAAAATAAAAATAAATGCAAACAATAAAATAAAAATACAACAATAAAAATAAACAATAAAATAAATGCAACAATAAAATAAATGCGAAAATAAATAAAATGCAATAATAAAATAAATGTAAAAATAAAAATAAATGCAACAATAAAAATAAAATGCGAAAATAAAATAAATGCGAAATAAATAAATGCGACAATAAAATAAATGCGAAAATAAAATAAATGCGACAATAAAATAAATATGAAAATAAAATAAATGCGAAAATAAAATAAATGCGTGAAAATTAAAATAAATGCAACAATAAAATAAATGCGAAAATAAAATAAATGCGAAAATAAAAATAAATGCAACAATAAAATAAATGCGAAAATAAAATAAATGCAACAATAAAATAAATGCGAAAATAAAAATAAATGCGAAAATAAATAAATGCAACAATAAAATAAATGCAACAATAAAGAATGCGAAAATAAAATAAATGCAAAAAATAAAAATAAATAAAAAAAGTTAAAATAAATGCAACAATAAATAAAATGCAACAAGCAATAATAAAGAGAAAATAAAATAAATGCAACAGTAAAATAAATGCGAAAAATAAAATAAATGCGAAAATAAAATAAATGCAACAATAAAATAAATGCGAAAATAAAATAAAATGCGAAAATAAAATAAATGCAACAATAAAATAAATGCAACAATAAAATAAATGCGAAAAAATAAAATAAATGCGAAAATAAAATAAATGCGAAAATAAAAATAAATGCAACAATAAAATAAATGCAACAATAAAATAAATGCGTGAAAAAAGAAAATAAATGCGAAAATAAAGGAATGCGCCTACCAAAATAAATGCGAAAATAAAATAAATGCGAAAAATAAATAAGCAACAATAAAATAAATGCAACAATAAAATAAATGCGAAATAAAATAAATGCAACAATAAAATAAATGCAATAATAAAATAAATGCTAGAAATAAAATAAATGCGAAAATAAAATAAATGCAACAATAAAATAAATGCGAAAATAAAATAAATGCGAAAATAAAATAAATGCAACAATAAAATAAATGCGAAAATAAAATAAATGCAATAATAAAAATAAATGCGAAAATAAAATAAATGCAACAATAAAATAAATGCGAAAAATAAAATAAATGCGAAAATAAAATAAATGCAACAATAAAATAAATGCAACAATAAAATAAATGCGAAAATAAAATAAATGCGAAAATAAAATAAATGAAACAATAAAATAAATGCGAAAATAAAATAAATGCGAAAATAAAATAAAATGCAACAATAAAATAGAAATAAGAAACAATAAATGCGAAAATAAAATAAATGCAACAATAAAATAAATGCGAAAATAAAATAAATGCAACAATAAAATAAATGCGAAAATAAAATAAATGCGAAAATAAAATAAATGCGACAATAAAATAAATTGCGAAAATAAAATAAATGCGACAATAAATAAATGCGAAAAATAAAATAAATGCGAAAAATAAAATAAATGCGAAAATAAAATAAATGCAACAATAAAATAAATGCGAAAATAAAAATAAATGCGAAATAAAATAAATGCAACAATAAAATAAATTAAAAATAAATAAATGCAACAATAAAATAAATGCGAAAATAAAAATAAATGCGAAAATAAAATAAATGCGACAATAAAATAAATGCGAAAATAAAATAAATGCGACAATAAAATAAAATGCGAAAAAATAAAATAAATGTGAAAATAAAATAAATGTTAGAAAATAAAATAAGCGTAAAGTAAATAATGCGAAAATAAAATAAATGCGAAAGTAAAATAAATGCGAAAATAAAATAAATAATAAAAATAAAATAAATGCGAAAATAAAATAAATGCGACAACTTAAATAAATGCGAAAATAAAATAAATGCGAAAATAAATAAATGCAACAATAAAAATAAATGCGAAAATAAAAATAAATGCGAAAATAAAATAAATGCAACAATAAAATAAATGCGAAAATAAAATAAATGCAACAATAAAATAAATGCGAAAATAAAATAAATGCGAAAATAAAATAAATGCGACAATAAAATAAATGCGAAAAATAAAAATAATGAATAATAAAAATAAATGCGAAAATAAAATAAATGCTAGAAAAAATAATGTGAAAATAAAATAAATGCGAAAATAAAATAAATGCGAAAATAAAGGCATCTGAAAATAAAATAAATGCGAAAATAAAATAAATGCGACAATAAAATAAATGCAACAATAAAATAAATGCGAAAATAAAATAAATGCAACAACAAAATAAATGCGAAAATAAAATAAATGCGAAAATAAAATAAATGCGACAATAAAATAAATGCGAAAATAAAATAAATGCGACAATAAAATAAATGCGAAAACAAAATAAAATCGAAAATAAAATAAATGCAAAAATAAAATAAATGCGAAAATAAAATAAATGCGAAAATAAAATAAATGCGAAAATAAAATAAATGCGAAAATAAAATAAATGCGAAAATAAAATTAATGCAACAATAAAATAAAATTGAAAATAAAATAAATGCAAAAATAAAATAAATGCGACAATAAAATAAATGCGAAAATAAAATAAATGCGAAAATAAAATAAATGCGAAAATAAAATAAATGCGAAAATAATATAAATGCGACAATAAAATAAATGCGAAAATAAAATAAAATCGAAAATAAAATAAATGCGAAAATAAAATAAATGCGAAAATAAAATAAATGCGAAAATAAAATAAATGCAAAAATAAAATAAATGCAAAAATAAAATAAATGCGAAAATAAAATAAATGCGAAAATAAAATAAATGTAAAAATAAAATAAATGCGAAAATAAAATAAATGCGAGAATAAAATAAATGCAAAAATAAAATAAATGCGACAATAAAATAAATGCAAAAATAAAATAAATGCACAAATAAAATAAATGCGAAAATAAAATAAATGCGAGAATAAAATAAATGCAAAAATAAAATAAATGCGAAAATAAAATAAATGCGAGAATAAAATAAATGCAAAATAAAATAAATGCGAAAATAAAATAAATGCAAAAATAAAATAAATGCAAAAATAAAATAAATGCGAAAATAAAATAAATGCGAAAATAAAATAAATGCGAAAATAAAATAAATGTAAAAATAAAATAAATGCGAAAATAAAATAAATGCGAGAATAAAATAAATGCAAAAATAAAATAAATGCGACAATAAAATAAATGCAAAAATAAAATAAATGCACAAATAAAATAAATGCGAAAATAAAATAAATGCGAGAATAAAATAAATGCAAAAATTAAATAAATGCGAAAATAAAATAAATGCGAGAATAAAATAAATGCAAAATAAAATAAATGCGAAAATAAAATAAATGCAAAAATAAAATAAATGCAAAAATAAAATAAATGCGAAAATAAAATAAATGCAAAATAAAATAAATGCGAAAACAAAATAAATGCGAAAATAAAATAAATGCAAAAATAAAATAAATGCGAGAATAAAATAAATGCGAAAATAAAATAAATGTAAAAATAAAATAAATGCGAAAATAAAATAAATGCGAGAATAAAATAAATGCAAAAATAAAATAAATGCGAAAATAAAATAAATGCAAAAATAAAATAAATGCAAAAATAAAATAAATGCGAAAATAAAATAAATGCAAAATAAAATAAATGCGAAAACAAAATAAATGCGAAAATAAAATAAATGCAAAAATAAAATAAATGCAAAAATAAAATAAATGCGAAAATAAAATAAATGCGAAAATAAATGCGAAAATAAAATAAATGTAAAAATACAATAAATGCAAAAATAAAACAAATGCGAAAATAAAATAAATGCAACAATAAAATAAATGCGAAAATAAAATAAATGCGAAAATAAAATAAATGCGAAAATAAAATAAATGCAAAAATAAAATAAATGCGAAAATAAAATAAATGCAAAAATAAAATAAATGCGAAAACAAAATAAATGCAAAAATAAAATAAATGCAAAAATAAAATAAATGCGAAAATAAACTAAATGCGAAACTATAATAAATGCAAAAATAAATTAAATGCGAAAATAAAATAAATGCGAAAATAAAATAAATGCAAAAATAAAATAAATGCAAAAATAAATTAAATGCGAAAATAAAATAATGCAACGAAATCAACCAAAATGCTGTGGGCATCACAGCCGTAGAAAAAATCAGATAAAAATTAATTTATCTTTTCGGCAAAGTCCGACCATACTATCAAGAAGCTACTTTGAAATCAGGAAATAATTTAAATAATACTAGCATCATCGCCCGGCGTTGCCCGTGCAACTCAGAACATTTTAGTAGTAGGGGAAGATGCCACTTTTTTATTTATTTTTACATATTTTGTTTTTGTTTGAAAAAAAAAAAACACTTTTTTAAAAATATTTCTTTTCTTTCAAAATTACGGGGAAAATATTCACATATTTTGTTGACCAAATGAATCGTTAAAACGTCGGAATAAAAATTAAATATAAAGGCTCATTTTTTTTTTTAATAAAATTTATTTTAGTCGAGTTTGACACGTATGATTTAATTTAGCAATCATCTTAGATCTTAGATGTTTTACGGAGCAAATGTAAACAATCGGCTCCATTGGCCAAAAAATGCGGAAGGGAAAATTGTTGAACTTAAACTCAAGCAGTATGTGTCGACCTGGGTTCCCGTAGATATGTGTCCCTAGAAAGTTTGAATGGTGTAGCTTAAAAAAATGTAAGCGTGCATATGGAACAGTCACACGCAGACTCACAAATTGCCTTATATATATATATATATATATATATAGATAGATAGATAGATAGATAGATAATAAAGTCAAGCAGCGTCTACACCACTATCGTATAGTTCAACCATACGATCAAGAAGCTACTTTGAAATCTGGCGGCTCGACTGCAGCCACTTCCCCATCGTCGAAAGGTGGCCCCCCTTGGTCTGTTCTATAAATACTTTCATGGCTTCTGCTCAGACGAACTTAAGTCACTGATGCCTCCTCAACAGGTGTTTACTCGTGCAACCAGACTGGCATCTGGGTCACACCCATTCACAGTCAGGTTAGCCAAATGCAGACGACAATACTACTCCTGCAGCTTCTTCTCTCGCTCCCGTATTCTTGCTTTCCTGACGGCTACAACGTCCAGAAATTTAAATGCAAAGTCAATACTCATCTACTAACCACTGGACTCTAGCTCTCTCCCCACCCCTGTATAACCTTCCCTTTCTCTCCACCTATGTATCTGTCATCGCACCTGCTTTCTCAGCTTTCTATTGTTCCTTTCTAACTAGTTTGTACTCCTCACTCTTTTCTAATTAATCTTTTTACATTTATGTAGCCCCCCTGCACATCAGTGGCGTTTCCGCCTTGCTCGGGGTGAAATGATTAAAAAAAAAAATTAAATAATATAATAAACTCTAGCAAGGTCTACACCAATATCGTATACACATCTTAGAAATGAAGCTGTTGAAACAGTCAGTGATACACGCTTGGACGATCATGCCTCGAAAGAGATTTGACTGACTGGGCAGAACATTTTCCCGCAGTAGGTTGCCATTACTATCTGAGGTAGACTGGTTGCCGACTAAAGGTATAGAACCCTATCTGTTCTGTTATTTAAGCCATAACTGAAATGGAAGAGGCGGATTAATATCATTGCATTCACTGTAAGTGAATGCAATGAATTCAACTGGAATTCGAACTCGGTTCTCCGATTTCTTGCTGTGAGTGGACATCCACTGTACAACGACGCACATCCTGTTGGAAGACTAGAAAGATTAATTTCAGAACAAAATCAGAAGTTTAATACTAACGTCAATACGTTCTGAAGAAGAAAAAGTGCTGAAGATCAAATCTCATCAAAATCAGAAATTGATCAGTTTCACAAATTTTTGAAATTTACAAAAAGTAGTGGGGGCCAACCGAGGAGCCAACCAAAGTTCTGGTGGGGCCTTGGCTCCTTCTGCCCCCCCCCCCGTGGAATCGCCACAGGAGATAGGGAGTGAGAGAAAAAGAAATCTTGAGAGATGTAGAGATATGGATATATCTCTTTCCACTTTCTCAACCTCACTGGTTCTCATCAACTTACTCTCTCTCTCTCTCTCGCTCTCTTTCTCCCTCAGTTACTGACTCACTCTCACTCTCTTTTTATATCGGTTTTCTTATATTTCTCTATCTTTTTACACTGCCTGTCTCTGCCTATCTATATCTATGTCTCAACATCTCTCACTATTTCTATTTATTTTCATTTCTTACACACTTTTTCGTTTTCATTATCTATTCCTAACTTCCTCTACCTATCTCGTTCTATTTCTACCTCTCCATCACTTTCTCTGTGTGTGTGTGTCTCTCTCTCTCTCTCTTTCACTCACTCGCACGATTTCTTTTTACATCACACCTGTCTATATTGCTATTGTTATAATACCATATCTCTCTGCACTCACTTTCTCTATCTCTGTATCTGTAGATTTACATCTCTCACTATTTCTCTCGCTCTCTCTTTCTTTCTCTCTCTCTCTATGCTAGTTCATTATCTATCTATCTATCTATCTATCTATCTATCTATCTATCTATGCATGTTCCTATCTATCTATCTATCTATCTATCTATCTATCTATCTATCTATCTATCTATCTATCTATCTATCTATCGTAGTCTGTTCATCTATCTATCTATCTATCTATCTATCTATCTATCTATCTATCTATCTATCTATCTATCTATCTGTTCTTGTTCCTATCTATCTATCTATCTATCTATCTATCTATCTATCTATCGTAGTCTGTTCATCTATCTATCTATCTATCTATCTATCTATCTATCTATCTATCTATGCTTGTTCTTATCTATCTATCTATCTATCTATCTATCTATCTATCTATCTATCTATCTATCTATCTATGCTTGTTCCTATCTATCTATCTATCTATCTATCTATCTATTCTCTTTTCTGTCATGATTTCCCTACTTTTTCTACCTCTCTTGATCTCGAGAGAATGAAAGAGAACAAGACGTGTAGAGAATTGCAAAAAAAAAGAACAGAAAAGAGAATACATAGATAGATAGAAAGATAGATAGATAGATAGAGAGAGAAAGAGAGAGAGAGAGAAAGAGAGACAGAGAGAGAGAGCACTCGTGAGAGATGTAAATCTACAGATGGAGATAGTCTGAAAGAAAGAGTGTCTAGAGATCATAACAATATCTATATAGACAGGTTGTACATAGAAAAAGATTGGAATGAAGAGCTTGAGAGAATGTGGGTGTGAGTAAGTGAATGAGAGAGAGAGAGAGAGAGAGAGAGAGAGAGAGAGAGAGAAAGAAAGAAATAGATTACTTAAAATGCTCTTGATTCGATACATTTACCCACCAAAATTCTATTTTGTTTTGTATTCCAAGCGGAAGAGACAAAAAATAAAAAATAAAAAATAAAATCCTGTTGAATTATTTGGATGGCAAATATTCGACCCGGCCTCTTCTTGCTATTTCCAATTTCCTGACTCATTCATTTTGCTGACTGATAATAGGAACACTTTTCCCCGTTCTTGTGTTTTTCGTGCTTTGGTCGATCCGACGGCATCTAGATTTACATAAATATCAATTGCATACACGCAAGCCTTCGTCAAATCTATTTGCATCACCCAGTCACTCTCTCTAAGAAGATTCACTTCGTCCGGAAATCTTTCGACTAGCAAGATCTCTATGTCCAATGTTTCATCGTATCTGCTTGAATTAACTTTCTGGTTGTGCAGTTTAGACTCCGCAGGTAGCAAATAGTTAATATCTGAGAAAACACCGACAGTCACTTGCTGAACATTGAAATTATTGCAGGTCTGTGACAATGCATTTTGTCAGGACATGACACCTGCATATTATCATCTGTTTGGCCAACTCAAATGATATTCAAAATGTAAAGAGTCTTCACACGGATGAATGCAAATTGTATAGAAATCGATGTATAGATCATCAAATTATTGGTCAAAATTATTTCAATAATAATAGACTGTGAGATGAGTTCATATGGATTAACACTGCATCCAGACTAAATAATCTGATCAGGGAAATTGGAAAAGATACTAGAAAATCATTATTAGTTTTGTTTTAATTAATCTATCTATCTATCTATCTATCTATCTATCTATCTATCTATC
Organism: Ascarosepion bandense; assembly: GCA_037127315.1. NCBI lineage: Eukaryota > Metazoa > Mollusca > Cephalopoda > Sepiida > Sepiidae > Ascarosepion > Ascarosepion bandense. Next base: position 1,573,301 of record JBBBDQ010002060.1, on the reverse strand, counting down.
TATCTATCACAGTCTGTTCATATTAACTATTTTACATTTTTCCGGGAAGTATTTGTAGAAAAGACACAAAAAAGCCACAACACTTCGGTCAAATCGTGACTGAAGGCGGCTGGCAAATCAAGATCGACCATGTTGCTGATCTTTAATTTTCATCAAAATAAATAGCAGGAGCACCCAACCAGACATGGCAACAGTAGTCGATGGACAGAAGAATGATAGATTTATAAACATGCAAGACGGATTTTGACGAGAACCTCAAGATGAATAGCAGGAGCACCCAACCAGATATGCCAACAATATACAACGGACAGAAGACTGGCAGATTTATAAACATGCATGAGGTATTTTTACGAGAACCACAAAAAGAATAGCAGGAGCACCCTACCAGATATGGCAACAATATTCAATGGACAAAAGAATGGCAGATTTATTAATATGCAAGATGGATTCTGCCGAAAACCTCAAGATGAATAGCAGAAGCCCCCAACCAGAAGCCCCCAACCAGATATGGCAACAGAATCCAATGGACAGTGGAATGGTAGATTTATAAACATACAAGAAGGATTCTGATTAGAACCTCAAGAGGAATACCAGGAGCACCCTACCATATATGGTAACAGTATTCAATGGACAGAAGAATGGTAGATTTATAAACATGCAAGATGGATTTTGACAAGAACCTCAAAATGAATAGCAGGAGCACCCGACCAGATATGGCAAAAATATTCAATGGCCACAAGAATTGTAGATTTATTAACAAGTAAAATGGATTATGACGAGAACCTCAAGATGAATAGCAATAGCACCTGACTAGATATGGCAACAGTATTTATTGCACGGACGAATGGTAGATTTATAAATGTGCAAGATGGATTATGACGAGAACCTCAAGATCAATAGCAACAGCACCTGACTATCTATGGCAACAGTATTCAATGCACGGACGAATGGTAGGTTTATAAATGTGCAAGATGGATTATGACGAGAACCTCAAGATGAATAGCAATAGCACCGATCTAGATATGGCAGCAGTATTCAGTGCACGGACGAATGGTAGGTTTATAAATGTGCAAAATGGATTATGACAAGAACCTCAAGATGAAAAGCAATAGCACCTGACTAGATATTAGATCACTGGTGCCCCCTAAATACGAATTTGAACGAGATACTAGATTAGAAACTAGATCCCACACTTTTACAGTGAAACCGGTAAAATGCAACCACAACTTCTACTCCAACAGTTTCTTTCCTCGCACTTCCCGACTCTGGAATTCTCTTCCACACGATTGCTTCCCCGACGGCTACAATCTCCAGGAGTTTAAATGTAAGGTCAATAGACACCTCCTAACACACTAACCTGCTCCCATTCTATCAAACACTCTTCCCATCTGCCCAACCCTCATCCTCGGTATCCTTACTCATCTGTCACCTTCCTCCTGACATCCCCTATGTCTAACCACTCCTTCTCTTTACCTTCCCTTATGTAGCCCCATGCGCAATAGTGGCAGTGGAATGCCTTGCTTGGGGTGAGATGATTTTTAAAAAAAGATATGGCAACAGTATTCAATGCACGGACGAATGGTAGATTTAGAAATGTGCAAGGTTGATTATGACGAGAACCTCTAGTTGTATAGCAGATGCACCGGACAGATATGACAACAATATTCAATGCATAGATGAACGGTAGATTTATAAATGTTGCAAAATTGATTTTGACGAGAAAACCCTACACAGTTACCCAACCTTCCTAGCAGCAGATGCAGCTAAGATTTCGATGTTGTCATTTTATTTGAGATTATTTGAGAGAGTATTTTTTATTTATTTTTTTTTTATTATTTTTATTTTTATTTTTTATTTTTATTTTTTTTTTACATCAATTATATATATGTATATTTAATTGGGACGTTCGCATCCCTGTAGGTAAAAAAAAATATAAACCTACAAAGGGCGGAAGAACTCTCAAAGAGTCAACGGCCAGCTAACTAGAGGTGATGTTTCAATAAACCATCGTGGAGAAGGCAATGGGATACCACTCCACTATCTACCCCCGCTCAATCATGGATAGTTACAATAAATATATGAAAGCCAACAGCGTGAAGGGGGTTACTTCCCAAGGAAGCAACTCCTCGCTCGGTAAGGACCGGCATGGGCAACAGGTGCCACCTGACCGTCATTCGGCGACTGTTAGCACCAAAGCGTAAAGGGGACATTTTACTGCAAAATTTGTCCCTCGCCCGGGAAAGAACGACATGAGCAACAGGTGTCTCTGGACCGTTATCCTGCAACTGTGCGAATCAAAGACAAGCTCACTATAGGAACATGGAACGTCAGGACACTGAACTGTGGACAACTAGATAATGTCAAACAGGAGATGAACAGACTGAATATCAGCATCCTAGGAATATGTGAAACAAGATGGCCTAATAACAGAGATTTCAGTAGCGACACCCACAGGATAATATATGCAGGAGGTAAAAAAACACTAAAAAGGGGTCGCTTTAATACTAAACAAACAAGTGAAGAGATGTGTACTTGGAGACTAGCAACTCTCAGAGAAAGTCCTCTTGGTTAAAATGCGGGGAAGGCCCCTCAATATAGCTATTATAGTAGTCTATGCGCCAACAACTCAAAGCTCGGAGGACGAAATAGAATCTTTCTATTCAATACTGGACAGTGCTAAGGCTCAGTGCAAAAGCCAAGAAGTTAGGATAATAATGGGGGACTTAAATGTAAAGGTAGGTAAAGATAGAGAAGGAGACACGAAAGGCAACTTCGGACTAGGAGAGCGCAACGAAAGAGGATAAAAATGGATCCAATGGTGCTCAGCCAATGACCAGGTCATTACTAACACCTGATTCCAAGAACACCCACGACGTTTATGGACATGGAGAAGTCCAGGAGGTGACACGAAGAACCAAATAGATTATATAACTATAAACAAGAGATTCAGGAACGCAGTAGTCCAATGCAAAACATACCCAGGTGCTGACTGCGGAAGTGACCACGTCCCAGTCATCTGCAAACTAAAAGTGAAACTCCGAAGACTGAAGAAGCCCAGCATATCACCAAGACTGCAATACGACACACTAGAGGACGATCTCACCCTGCAGAAAGAATATAATAACAGCGTGAGAAAGAAATATGAAGAACAAATTGGAAAAGGATACTCAAAATGGGACTCACTAAAAGAAGCAATGGTGACCTCAGCGAACAACATAGCCCCAAAGGAAATCAGACGCAAAAGAAAAAACGAGTGGATGACCGAAGAGATCCTCCACATGATGCAAAGGAGACAAAAAATAACGCCAAGACACGAAGCAGAGTACAAAAAACTTCACAGGGAGATAAGTAGCAAATGCAGACAAGCCAAAGAGGAATGGCTCAACAACAAATGTGCAGAAGTAGAGAGACTGAGCAGGAACAACAAAGCAGAGATGCATGAAGAGATAAGAGAACTGACAGGACAAAAAACCTGCTCCTCAACAGGATGCATAAAATCCAAGGAAGGGACAATCATATTAGAGAAAGAGGAAATACTCCAGCGATGGGAAGAATACATAAAGTATCTCTTTTGCGACAAGAGAGAACAATCGAGAATACACAAGGAGATGGATGGACCGGAAATACTAAAATCCGAAGTGGAATGGCCAAAATGAACAGAAACAAAGCACCTGGTCCAGATGGCATAGTGATAGAGCTGCTGACAGCCTTAGAAGAATATGGCATAGAAAAGATTACCGACATAATAAACGAAATTTATAGCAGCGGAATAATACCAGACGACCTATGCAAGTCGATATTTATAGCGCTGCCGAAGAAACCTGGTGCAAACGAGTGCGAACTACACAGAACTATCAGCTTAATGAGTCACATTACAAAACTGATTGTCAGAATTCTGATGAATAGAGCGAGAAGCAGAATCAGGCCAGAGATAGGGCAGGAACAGTGCGGGTTCGTCAAGGACACTGGAACAAGGAACGACATATTCATGATTAGGATGCTCTCTGAAAGGGCATTACAAATGAAGAAAGACTTGTACTTATGCTTCATTGATGACGCGAAAGCATTCGACAAAATACGACACAAAGAGTTGATGGAGATGCTATGCAACCTCGACATTTTCGGCAAAGACATAAGAATAATCAAGAATCTCTACTGGCAGCAAACGGCCCGCATACGGACAGGTAACGACCTCAGTAGATACACAAAGATAGAAAAAGGCGTAAGACAAGGATGTGTCTTTTCACCGGATTTGTTCAACCTATACAGCGAGAATATTTTGAGGACCCTAGAGGACACACCAGGATTTGTTATTGGAGGCCACAACCTGAACAACATAAGATATGCGGACGATACAGTACTGATTGCGGACACGGAAAGGAAACTGCAAGATCTCATACAGAAAGTAGCAGTGGAGAGTGACAAGAAGGGACTACAAATAAACTTTAAGAAAACTGAGTGCATGGTCATCAGCAAAAGATACAACCCAAAATGCCAAATACAGGTGGGGGATAACAGAATGAAACAAGTCCAAGAATTTAAGTACCTAGGAAGTGTTCTAACAGGAGATGGAAAGTGCGACACGGAGATCCGAAGGCGAATTGGCATGGCAAAGAACGCGTTCCAGAAGATGAGCAAAATACTAACACACAGGAAAATCTCAATAGAAACGAAGAAAAGAGTGCTAGACTGCTACGTGATGTCAGTTCTTCAATACGGCTGTGAATGCTGGACAATATCATCGAAAATGAGGACAAAACTGGAAGCGGCCGAAATGTGGTTCTACAGAAGGATACTACGGATATCGTGGACTGAGCATACAAGCAACGACGAGGTGTGAGAAAGAATGGCAACAAAAAGGAAATTGATGCTGAGCATCAGGAAGAGACAACTGAAGTTCCTGGGACATGCAATGAGGAAGGAGAGCCTGGAGAACCTGATACTGACTGGACAGATAGAAGGAAGGAGAGACAGAGGAAGGCAGCGGATAACATATTTGCAGGGTCTGATCAGGTGGATGACGGAACGGGGGTTGCCAGGAGCAACAGGAGCAAACATACTAAGAGCCACAAGGGATAGGGAGACGTGGAGATCCATGATCGCCTACGTCCTGAAGGGACAGGGCACATAGAAGAAGAAGAAGAAGAAGAAGAAGAAGAAGAAGAAGGCTAAGTTTTCAACGACTTTAATGAAGATGGTTGTACAGTTAATAAATTTAAAGATAACGGCATTTAAGTTCATCTCTATCTTTTTTATTTTTGGTCTGTGAGCTAGGTTGGACATTTTTTCTTAAACTGCCTGGAGAGATGTTATAGACAACATTTCTAATCATCATTTGTTTTGGGAGTCAGAGCGTCGTGCTGAAAGATAACTCTGTCGATGAAACTTCTACATAGTTTTTTTTTGTTCACCAAAAGCAAGGCCCAAGAATCCCCTAGGGTTATCAAATGACAAGGACGTATAACGAGAGAATTAGAATGCATATTATAAGATTATGTTTGACAATAAACTTGAAGAATTTCTAATTTTTTCCTTTTTTTCTTTTCACTTCAAAGAAGCAAAGCAGTTTTTAAGATTCAAGGGTTATTGAGTGACAGATTATATGAGAAAAATGCCTTTTTTAATCGTTTCCCCCCAAGGAAGGTGGTACCGACACTGGTTTTCAGGGGGCTACATAAAATGAGGAGTGAAAGTTTAAACAGGAGAAGAGCGAAGAGAAAGACGAACAGGTTACAGGATGTGTCAGAGAAATGGCAAGAGAAGGATGAAAATAACGTGAGTAAAAATGAAAAGGACAATGTGATCGGGAAAGGAGGAGAGAAGACAGCGGTGAAGAAATATATTCAGGCGAGCAAAACTGTCTAGCACAATACAGTCAACCAAATATCCTAAAAATAGAGATAGTAACTGATTCAATATAATGTTTCCATTTCATGTCAGCGGAAAATGTTAGTCCGAGAGAGGGAAATGAGCCAATCTCCTGGAGATTGATTCAGGCGCGTCAAATTGTCTAGCACGATGCAGTTGTCCAACTTTCCCAGCAACAGGCCTAGTACCTAATTCAATATGATCTTTCCATTTCATGTCAGCGGAAAATGTTAGTCCAAGAGAGGGAAATGAGGCAATCTCCTGGAGATAGATTGAGGCGCGTAAAATTGTTTAGCACGATGCAGTTGTCCAACTTTCCTAGCAACAGGCCTAGTACCTGATTCAATATAATCTTTCCATTTCATGTCAGCGGAAAATATTAGTCCGAGAGAGGGAAATGAGCCAATTTCCTGGAGATAGATTCAGGCGCGTAAAACTGTCTAGCACGATGCAGTTGTCCAACTTTCCTAGCAACAGGCGTAGTAACTGATTCAATATAATCTTTCCATTTCATGTTAGCGGAAAATATTAGTCCGAGAAGGTGAAGTGAGCCGATCTTCTGGTGATAGATTCAGGCGAGAAAAATTGTCTAGCATGACACATTGAACCAAATTTCCCAGCAACAGATATAGTAACTGATTCAATATGATCTTTCCACGTCATGTTAGCAGAAACTATTAGTCCGAAAAGGCGAAATGAACCAATCTCATGGATATAGATTCAAGCACGAAAAGTTGTTTAGCCCGATAAAATGGACCAACATTCCTAGTCCGACTTTCTTAGCAGCAGGCCTAGTAACTGATACAAATTAATATTTCCAGTGCTTGTCAGAGAAAAATTATAACCCGAGAAGGCGAAATAAGCAAATCGCCTGGATATAGATTAAGGCAGGAAAAGTTGTCTAGCACGAAAAAATGGACCAACTTTCTTAGCAGCAGGCCTAGTAAGTGTTTCAATATAATCTTTCCATTTCATGTCAGCGGAAAATGTTAGTCCGAGAGAGGGAAATGAGCCAATCTCCTGGAGATAGATTCAGGCGCGTGAAATTGACTAGCACGATACAGTTGACTAACTTTCCTAGCCCAACTTTCCTAGCAACAGGCCTAGTAAGTGATTCAATATAATCTTTCCATTTCATGTCAGCGGAAAATGTTAGTGCAAGAGAGGGAAATGAGCCAATTTTCTGGAGATAGATTCAGGCGCGTTAAATTGTCTAGCACGATGCAGTTGTCCAACTTTCCTAGCAACAGGCCTCGTACCTGATTCAATAAAATCTTTCCATTTCATGTCAGCGGAAAATGTTAGTCCGAGAGAGGGAAATGAGCCAAACTTCTGGAGATAGATTCAGGCGCGTAAAATTGTCTAGCACGATGCAGTTGTCCAACTTTCCTAGCAACAGGCCTAGTACCTGATTCAATATAATCTTTCCATTTCATGTCAGCGGAAAATGTTAGTCCGAGAGAGGGAAATGAGCCAATCTCCTGGAGATAGATTCAGGCGCGTAAAATTGTCTAGCACGATACAGTTGACCACCTTTCCTAGTCCAACTTTCCTAGCAACAGGCCTAGTAACTGATTCAATATAATCTTTCCATTTCATGTCAGCGGAAAATGTTAGTCCGAGAGAGGGAAATGAGCCAATCTTCTGGAGATAGATTGAGGCGCGTAAAATTGTCTAGCACGATGCAGTTGTCCAAATTTCCTAGCAACAGGCCTCGTAAGTGATTCAATATAATCTTTCCATTTCTTGACAGAGGAAAATCTTAGTCCGAGAGAGGGAAAGGAGCCAATCTTCTGGAGATAGATTCAGGCGCGAAAAATTGTCTAGCACGATGCAGTTGTTCAACTTTCCTAGCAACAGGCCTAGTAACTGATTCAATATAATCTTTCCATTTCATGTCAGCGGAAAATGTTAGTCCGAGAGAGGGAAATGAGCCAATCTTCTGGAGATAGATTCAGGCGCGAAAAATTGTCTAGCACGATGCAGTTGTCCAACTTTCCTAGCAACAGGCCTAGTACCTGATTCAATATAATCTTTCCATTTCATGTCAACGGAAAATGTTAGTCCGAGAGAGGGAAATGAGCCAATCTCATTGGACATCGATTCAGGCGCGTAAAATTGTCTAGCACGATGCAGTTGTCCAACTTTCCCAGCAACAGGCCTCGTAACTGATTCAATATAATCTTTCCATTTCATGTCAACGGAAAATGTTAGACCGAGAGAGGGAAATGAGCCAATCTCCTGGGGATAGATTCAGGCGCGAAAAGTTGTATACCACTAAACACTGGACCAACCTTCTCCAACTTTCCTAACAGCAGGCTGAATAACAGATTCAATATAATCTTTCCATTGCATGTCAGGGAAAAATGATAATCCGAAAAGGCCAAATAAGCCAATCTCCTGGAGATAGATTCAGGCGCGTAAAATTGTCTAGCAGGATACAGTTGACCAACTTTCCTAGTCCAACTTTCCTAGCAACAGGCCTATTAAGTGATTCAATATAATCTTTCCATTTCATGTCAGAGGAAAATGTTAGTCCGAGAGAGGGAAATGAGCCAATCTTCTGGAGATAGATTCAGGCGCGTAAAATTGTCTAGCACGATGCAGTTGTCCAACTTTCCTAGCAACAGGCCTCGTAAGTGATTCAATATAATCTTTCCATTTCTTGTCAGAGGAAAATGTTAGTCCGAGAGAGGGAAATGAGCCAATCTTCTGGAGATAGATTCAGGCGCGAAAAATTGTCTAGCACGATGCAGTTGTTCAACTTTCCTAGCAACAGGCCTAGTAACTGATTCAATATAATCTTTCCATTTCATGTCAGCGGAAAATGTTAGTCCGAGAGAGGGAAATGAGCCAATCTCCTGGAGATAGATTCAGGCGCGTGAAATTGACTAGCACGATACAGTTGACTAACTTTCCTAGCCCAACTTTCCTAGCAACAGGCCTAGTAAGTGATTCAATATAATCTTTCCATTTCATGTCAGCGGAAAATGTTAGTGCAAGAGAGGGAAATGAGCCAATTTTCTGGAGATAGATTCAGGCGCGTTAAATTGTCTAGCACGATGCAGTTGTCCAACTTTCCTAGCAACAGGCCTCGTACCTGATTCAATAAAATCTTTCCATTTCATGTCAGCGGAAAATGTTAGTCCGAGAGAGGGAAATGAGCCAAACTTCTGGAGATAGATTCAGGCGCGTAAAATTGTCTAGCACGATGCAGTTGTCCAACTTTCCTAGCAACAGGCATAGTACCTGATTCAATATAATCTTTCCATTTCATGTCAGCGGAAAATGTTAGTCCGAGAGAGGGAAATGAGCCAATCTCCTGGAGATAGATTCAGGCGCGTAAAATTGTCTAGCACGATACAGTTGACCACCTTTCCTAGTCCAACTTTCCTAGCAACAGGCCTAGTAACTGATTCAATATAATCTTTCCATTTCATGTCAGCGGAAAATGTTAGTCCGAGAGAGGGAAATGAGCCAATCTTCTGGAGATAGATTGAGGCGCGTAAAATTGTCTAGCACGATGCAGTTGTCCAAATTTCCTAGCAACAGGCCTCGTAAGTGATTCAATATAATCTTTCCATTTCTTGTCAGAGGAAAATCTTAGTCCGAGAGAGGGAAAGGAGCCAATCTTCTGGAGATAGATTCAGGCGCGAAAAATTGTCTAGCACGATGCAGTTGTTCAACTTTCCTAGCAACAGGCCTAGTAACTGATTCAATATAATCTTTCCATTTCATGTCAGCGGAAAATGTTAGTCCGAGAGAGGGAAATGAGCCAATCTTCTGGAGATAGATTCAGGCGCGAAAAATTGTCTAGCACGATGCAGTTGTCCAACTTTCCTAGCAACAGGCCTAGTACCTGATTCAATATAATCTTTCCATTTCATGTCAACGGAAAATGTTAGTCCGAGAGAGGGAAATGAGCCAATCTCATTGGACATCGATTCAGGCGCGTAAAATTGTCTAGCACGATGCAGTTGTCCAACTTTCCCAGCAACAGGCCTCGTAACTGATTCAATATAATCTTTCCATTTCATGTCAACGGAAAATGTTAGACCGAGAGAGGGAAATGAGCCAATCTCCTGGGGATAGATTCAGGCGCGAAAAGTTGTATACCACTAAACACTGGACCAACCTTCTCCAACTTTCCTAACAGCAGGCTGAATAACAGATTCAATATAATCTTTCCATTGCATGTCAGGGAAAAATGATAATCCGAAAAGGCCAAATAAGCCAATCTCCTGGAGATAGATTCAGGCGCGTAAAATTGTCTAGCAGGATACAGTTGACCAACTTTCCTAGTCCAACTTTCCTAGCAACAGGCCTATTAAGTGATTCAATATAATCTTTCCATTTCATGTCAGAGGAAAATGTTAGTCCGAGAGAGGGAAATGAGCCAATCTTCTGGAGATAGATTCAGGCGCGAAAAATTGTCTAGCACGATGCAGTTGTTCAACTTTCCTAGCAACAGGCCTAGTAACTGATTCAATATAATCTTTCCATTTCATGTCAGCGGAAAATGTTAGTCCGAGAGAGGGAAATGAGCCAATCTCCTGGAGATAGATTCAGGCGCGTGAAATTGACTAGCACGATACAGTTGACTAACTTTCCTAGCCCAACTTTCCTAGCAACAGGCCTAGTAAGTGATTCAATATAATCTTTCCATTTCATGTCAGCGGAAAATGTTAGTGCAAGAGAGGGAAATGAGCCAATTTTCTGGAGATAGATTCAGGCGCGTTAAATTGTCTAGCACGATGCAGTTGTCCAACTTTCCTAGCAACAGGCCTCGTACCTGATTCAATAAAATCTTTCCATTTCATGTCAGCGGAAAATGTTAGTCCGAGAGAGGGAAATGAGCCAAACTTCTGGAGATAGATTCAGGCGCGTAAAATTGTCTAGCACGATGCAGTTGTCCAACTTTCCTAGCAACAGGCATAGTACCTGATTCAATATAATCTTTCCATTTCATGTCAGCGGAAAATGTTAGTCCGAGAGAGGGAAATGAGCCAATCTCCTGGAGATAGATTCAGGCGCGTAAAATTGTCTAGCACGATACAGTTGACCACCTTTCCTAGTCCAACTTTCCTAGCAACAGGCCTAGTAACTGATTCAATATAATCTTTCCATTTCATGTCAGCGGAAAATGTTAGTCCGAGAGAGGGAAATGAGCCAATCTTCTGGAGATAGATTGAGGCGCGTAAAATTGTCTAGCACGATGCAGTTGTCCAAATTTCCTAGCAACAGGCCTCGTAAGTGATTCAATATAATCTTTCCATTTCTTGTCAGAGGAAAATCTTAGTCCGAGAGAGGGAAAGGAGCCAATCTTCTGGAGATAGATTCAGGCGCGAAAAATTGTCTAGCACGATGCAGTTGTTCAACTTTCCTAGCAACAGGCCTAGTAACTGATTCAATATAATCTTTCCATTTCATGTCAGCGGAAAATGTTAGTCCGAGAGAGGGAAATGAGCCAATCTTCTGGAGATAGATTCAGGCGCGAAAAATTGTCTAGCACGATGCAGTTGTCCAACTTTCCTAGCAACAGGCCTAGTACCTGATTCAATATAATCTTTCCATTTCATGTCAACGGAAAATGTTAGTCCGAGAGAGGGAAATGAGCCAATCTCATTGGACATCGATTCAGGCGCGTAAAATTGTCTAGCACGATGCAGTTGTCCAACTTTCCCAGCAACAGGCCTAGTAACTGATTCAATATAATCTTTCCATTTCATGTCAGCGGAAAATGTTAGTCCGAGAGAGGGAAATGAGCCAATCTCCTGGGGATAGATTCAGGCGCGAAAAGTTGTATACCACTAAACACTGGACCAACCTTCTCCAACTTTCCTAACAGCAGGCTGAATAACAGATTCAATATAATCTTTCCATTGCATGTCAGGGAAAAATGATAATCCGAAAAGGCCAAATAAGCCAATCTCCTGGAGATAGATTCAGGCGCGTAAAATTGTCTAGCAGGATACAGTTGACCAACTTTCCTAGTCCAACTTTCCTAGCAACAGGCCTATTAAGTGATTCAATATAATCTTTCCATTTCATGTCAGAGGAAAATGTTAGTCCGAGAGAGGGAAATGAGCCAATCTTCTGGAGATAGATTCAGGCGCGTAAAATTGTCTAGCACGATGCAGTTGTCCAACTTTCCTAGCAACAGGCCTCGTAAGTGATTCAATATAATCTTTCCATTTCTTGTCAGAGGAAAATGTTAGTCCGAGAGAGGGAAATGAGCCAATCTTCTGGAGATAGATTCAGGCGCGAAAAATTGTCTAGCACGATGCAGTTGTTCAACTTTCCTAGCAACAGGCCTAGTAACTGATTCAATATAATCTTTCCATTTCATGTCAGTGGAAAATGTTAGTCCGAGAGCGGGAAATGAGCCAATCTCCTTGGAGATAGATTCAGGCGCGTAAAATTGTCTAGCACGATGCAGTTGTCCAACTTTCCTAGCAACAGGCCTAGTAACTGATTCAATAATATCTTTCCATTTCATGTCAACGGAAAATGTTGGTCCGAAAGAGGGAAATGAGCCAATCTCCTGGAGATAGATTCAGGCGCGTAAAATTGTCTAGCACGATACAGTTGACCAACTTTCCTAGCCCAACTTTTTCTTGAAACAGGCCTAGTAAGCGATTCAATATAATCTTTCCATTTCCTGTCAGCGGAAAATGTTAGTCCGAGAGAGGGAAATGAGCCCATCTCCTTGGACATAGATGCAGGCGCGTAAAACTGTCTAGCACGATGCAGTTGTCCAACTTTCCTAGCAACAGGCCTAGTAACTGATTCAATATAATCTTTCCATTTCATGTCAGCGGAAAATGTTAGTCCGAGAGAGGGAAATGAGCCAATCTTCTGGAGATAGATTGAGGCGCGTAAAATTGTCTAGCACGATGCAGTTGTCCAAATTTCCTAGCAACAGGCCTCGTAAGTGATTCAATATAATCTTTCCATTTCTTGACAGAGGAAAATCTTAGTCCGAGAGAGGGAAAGGAGCCAATCTTCTGGAGATAGATTCAGGCGCGAAAAATTGTCTAGCACGATGCAGTTGTTCAACTTTCCTAGCAACAGGCCTAGTAACTGATTCAATATAATCTTTCCATTTCATGTCAGCGGAAAATGTTAGTCCGAGAGAGGGAAATGAGCCAATCTTCTGGAGATAGATTCAGGCGCGAAAAATTGTCTAGCACGATGCAGTTGTCCAACTTTCCTAGCAACAGGCCTAGTACCTGATTCAATATAATCTTTCCATTTCATGTCAACGGAAAATGTTAGTCCGAGAGAGGGAAATGAGCCAATCTCATTGGACATCGATTCAGGCGCGTAAAATTGTCTAGCACGATGCAGTTGTCCAACTTTCCCAGCAACAGGCCTCGTAACTGATTCAATATAATCTTTCCATTTCATGTCAACGGAAAATGTTAGACCGAGAGAGGGAAATGAGCCAATCTCCTGGGGATAGATTCAGGCGCGAAAAGTTGTATACCACTAAACACTGGACCAACCTTCTCCAACTTTCCTAACAGCAGGCTGAATAACAGATTCAATATAATCTTTCCATTGCATGTCAGGGAAAAATGATAATCCGAAAAGGCCAAATAAGCCAATCTCCTGGAGATAGATTCAGGCGCGTAAAATTGTCTAGCAGGATACAGTTGACCAACTTTCCTAGTCCAACTTTCCTAGCAACAGGCCTATTAAGTGATTCAATATAATCTTTCCATTTCATGTCAGAGGAAAATGTTAGTCCGAGAGAGGGAAATGAGCCAATCTTCTGGAGATAGATTCAGGCGCGTAAAATTGTCTAGCACGATGCAGTTGTCCAACTTTCCTAGCAACAGGCCTCGTAAGTGATTCAATATAATCTTTCCATTTCTTGTCAGAGGAAAATGTTAGTCCGAGAGAGGGAAATGAGCCAATCTTCTGGAGATAGATTCAGGCGCGAAAAATTGTCTAGCACGATGCAGTTGTTCAACTTTCCTAGCAACAGGCCTAGTAACTGATTCAATATAATCTTTCCATTTCATGTCAGCGGAAAATGTTAGTCCGAGAGAGGGAAATGAGCCAATCTCCTGGAGATAGATTCAGGCGCGTGAAATTGACTAGCACGATACAGTTGACTAACTTTCCTAGCCCAACTTTCCTAGCAACAGGCCTAGTAAGTGATTCAATATAATCTTTCCATTTCATGTCAGCGGAAAATGTTAGTGCAAGAGAGGGAAATGAGCCAATTTTCTGGAGATAGATTCAGGCGCGTTAAATTGTCTAGCACGATGCAGTTGTCCAACTTTCCTAGCAACAGGCCTCGTACCTGATTCAATAAAATCTTTCCATTTCATGTCAGCGGAAAATGTTAGTCCGAGAGAGGGAAATGAGCCAAACTTCTGGAGATAGATTCAGGCGCGTAAAATTGTCTAGCACGATGCAGTTGTCCAACTTTCCTAGCAACAGGCATAGTACCTGATTCAATATAATCTTTCCATTTCATGTCAGCGGAAAATGTTAGTCCGAGAGAGGGAAATGAGCCAATCTCCTGGAGATAGATTCAGGCGCGTAAAATTGTCTAGCACGATACAGTTGACCACCTTTCCTAGTCCAACTTTCCTAGCAACAGGCCTAGTAACTGATTCAATATAATCTTTCCATTTCATGTCAGCGGAAAATGTTAGTCCGAGAGAGGGAAATGAGCCAATCTTCTGGAGATAGATTGAGGCGCGTAAAATTGTCTAGCACGATGCAGTTGTCCAAATTTCCTAGCAACAGGCCTCGTAAGTGATTCAATATAATCTTTCCATTTCTTGTCAGAGGAAAATCTTAGTCCGAGAGAGGGAAAGGAGCCAATCTTCTGGAGATAGATTCAGGCGCGAAAAATTGTCTAGCACGATGCAGTTGTTCAACTTTCCTAGCAACAGGCCTAGTAACTGATTCAATATAATCTTTCCATTTCATGTCAGCGGAAAATGTTAGTCCGAGAGAGGGAAATGAGCCAATCTTCTGGAGATAGATTCAGGCGCGAAAAATTGTCTAGCACGATGCAGTTGTCCAACTTTCCTAGCAACAGGCCTAGTACCTGATTCAATATAATCTTTCCATTTCATGTCAACGGAAAATGTTAGTCCGAGAGAGGGAAATGAGCCAATCTCATTGGACATCGATTCAGGCGCGTAAAATTGTCTAGCACGATGCAGTTGTCCAACTTTCCCAGCAACAGGCCTAGTAACTGATTCAATATAATCTTTCCATTTCATGTCAGCGGAAAATGTTAGTCCGAGAGAGGGAAATGAGCCAATCTCCTGGGGATAGATTCAGGCGCGAAAAGTTGTATACCACTAAACACTGGACCAACCTTCTCCAACTTTCCTAACAGCAGGCTGAATAACAGATTCAATATAATCTTTCCATTGCATGTCAGGGAAAAATGATAATCCGAAAAGGCCAAATAAGCCAATCTCCTGGAGATAGATTCAGGCGCGTAAAATTGTCTAGCAGGATACAGTTGACCAACTTTCCTAGTCCAACTTTCCTAGCAACAGGCCTATTAAGTGATTCAATATAATCTTTCCATTTCATGTCAGAGGAAAATGTTAGTCCGAGAGAGGGAAATGAGCCAATCTTCTGGAGATAGATTCAGGCGCGTAAAATTGTCTAGCACGATGCAGTTGTCCAACTTTCCTAGCAACAGGCCTCGTAAGTGATTCAATATAATCTTTCCATTTCTTGTCAGAGGAAAATGTTAGTCCGAGAGAGGGAAATGAGCCAATCTTCTGGAGATAGATTCAGGCGCGAAAAATTGTCTAGCACGATGCAGTTGTTCAACTTTCCTAGCAACAGGCCTAGTAACTGATTCAATATAATCTTTCCATTTCATGTCAGTGGAAAATGTTAGTCCGAGAGAGGGAAATGAGCCAATCTCCTTGGAGATAGATTCAGGCGCGTAAAATTGTCTAGCACGATGCAGTTGTCCAACTTTCCTAGCAACAGGCCTAGTAACTGATTCAATAATATCTTTCCATTTCATGTCAACGGAAAATGTTGGTCCGAAAGAGGGAAATGAGCCAATCTCCTGGAGATAGATTCAGGCGCGTAAAATTGTCTAGCACGATACAGTTGACCAACTTTCCTAGCCCAACTTTTTCTTGAAACAGGCCTAGTAAGCGATTCAATATAATCTTTCCATTTCCTGTCAGCGGAAAATGTTAGTCCGAGAGAGGGAAATGAGCCCATCTCCTTGGACATATATGCAGGCGCGTAAAACTGTCTAGCACGATGCAGTTGTCCAACTTTCCTAGCAACAGGCCTAGTAACTGATTCAATATAATCTTTCCATTTCATGTCAGCGGAAAATGTTAGTCCGAGAGAGGGAAATGAGCCAATCTCCTGGAGATAGATTCAGGCGCGTAAAATTGTCTAGCACGATACAGTTGACCAACTTTCCTAGCCCAACTTTCCTAGCAACAGGCCTAGTAACTCATTCAATATAATCTTTCCATTTCATGTCAGAGGAAAATATTAGTCCGAGAGAGGGAAATGAGCCAATCTCCTGGAGATAGATTCAGGCGCGTAAAATTGACTAGCACGATACAGTTGACCAACTTTCCTAGCCCAACTTTCCTAGCAACAGGCCTAGTAACTGATTCAATATAATATTTTCCATTTCATGTCAGAGGAAAATATTAGTCCGAGAGAGGGAAATGAGCCAATCTCCTGGAGATAGATTCAGGCGGGTAAAATTGACTAGCACGATACAGTTGACCAACTTTCCTAGCCCAACTTTCCTAGCAACAGGCCTAGTAACTGATTCAATATAATCTTTCCATTTCATGTCAGAGGAAAATATTAGTCCGAGAGAGGGAAATGAGCCAATCTCCTGGAGATAGATTCAGGCGCGTAAAATTGACTAGCACGATACAGTTGACCAACTTTCCTAGCCCAACTTTCCTAGCAACAGGCCTAGTAACTGATTCAATATAATCTTTCCATTTCATGTCAGAGGAAAATATTAGTCCGAGAGAGGGAAATGAGCCAATCTCCTGGAGATAGATTCAGGCGCGTAAAATTGACTAGCACGATACAGTTGACCAACTTTCCTAGCCCAACTTTCCTAGCAACAGGCCTAGTAACTGATTCAATATAATCTTTCCATTTGATGTCAGAGGAAAATATTAGTCCGAGAGAGGGAAATGAGCCAATCTCCTGGAGATAGATTAAGGCGCGTAAAATTGACTAGCACGATACAGTTGACCAACTTTCCTAGCCCAACTTTCCTAGCAACAGGCCTAGTAACTGATTCAATATAATCTTTCCATTTCATGTCAGAGGAAAATATTAGTCCGAGAGAGGGAAATGAGCCAATCTCCTGGAGATAGATTAAGGCGCGTAAAATTGACTAGCACGATACAGTTGACCAACTTTCCTAGTCCAACTTTCCTAGCAACAGGCCTAGTAAGTGATTCAATATAATCTTTCCATTTCATGTCAGCGGAAAATGTTAGTCCGAGAGAGGGAAAAGAGCCAATCTCCTGGAGATAGATTCAGGCGCGTAAAATTGACTAGCACGATACAGTTGACCAACTTTCCTAGCCCAACTTTCCTAGCAACAGGCCTAGTAACTGATTCAATATAATCTTTCCATTTCATGTCAGAGGAAAATATTAGTCCGAGAGAGGGAAATGAGCCAATCTCCTGGAGATAGATTAAGGCGCGTAAAATTGACTAGCACGATACAGTTGACCAACTTTCCTAGTCCAACTTTCCTAGCAACAGGCCTAGTAAGTGATTCAATATAATCTTTCCATTTCATGTCAGCGGAAAATGTTAGTCCGAGAGAGGGAAAAGAGCCAATCTCCTGGAGATAGATTCAGGCGCGTAAAATTGTCTAGCACGATACAGTTGACCAACTTTCCTAGCCCAACTTTCCTAGCAACAGGCCTAGTAACTAATTCAATATAATCTTTCCATTTCATGTCAGAGGAAAATATTAGTCCGAGAGAGGGAAATGAGCCAATCTCCTGGAGATAGATTCAGGCGCGTAAAATTGACTAGCACGATACAGTTGACCAACTTTCCTAGCCCAACTTTCCTAGCAACAGGCCTAGTAACTGATTCAATATAATCTTTCCATTTCATGTCAGAGGAAAATATTAGTCCGAGAGAGGGAAATGAGCCAATCTCCTGGAGATAGATTCAGGCGCGTAAAATTGTCTAGCACGATACAGTTGACCAACTTTCCTAGCCCAACTTTCCTAGCAACAGGCCTAGTAACTGATTCAATATAATCTTTCCATTTCATGTCAGAGGAAAATGTTAGTCCGAGAGAGGGAAATGAGCCAATCTCCTGGAGATAGATTCAGGCGCGTAAAATTGACTAGCACGATACAGTTGACCAACTTTCCTAGCCCAACTTTCCTAGCAACAGGCCTAGTAACTGATTCAATATAATCTTTCCATTTCATGTCAGAGGAAAATATTAGTCCGAGAGAGGGAAATGAGCCAATCTCCTGGAGATAGATTAAGGCGCGTAAAATTGTCTAGCACGATACAGTTGACCAACTTTCCTAGCCCAACTTTCCTAGCAACAGGCCTAGTAACTGATTCAATATAATCTTTCCATTTCATGTCAGCGGAAAATGTTAGTCCGAGAGAGGGAAATGAGCCAATCTCCTGGAGATAGATTCAGGCGCGTAAAATTGTCTAGCACGATACAGTTGACCAACTTTCCTAGTCCAACTTTCCTAGCAACAGGCCTAGTAAGTGATTCAATATAATCTTTCCATTTCATGTCAGCGGAAAATGTTAGTCCGAGAGGGGAAATGAGCCAATCTCCTGGAGATAGATTCAGGCGCGTAAAATTGTCTAGCACGATACAGTTGACCAACTTTCCTAGCCCAACTTTCCTAGCAACAGGCCTAGTAACTGATTCAATATAATCTTTCCATTTCATGTCAGAGGAAAATATTAGTCCGAGAGAGGGAAATGAGCCAATCTCCTGGAGATAGATTAAGGCGCGTAAAATTGACTAGCACGATACAGTTGACCAACTTTCCTAGTCCAACTTTCCTAGCAACAGGCCTAGTAAGTGATTCAATATAATCTTTCCATTTCATGTCAGCGGAAAATGTTAGTCCGAGAGGGGGAAATGAGCCAATCTCCTGGAGATAGATTCAGGCGCGTAAAATTGTCTAGCACGATACAGTTGACCAACTTTCCTAGCCCAACTTTCCTAGCAACAGGCCTAGTAACTGATTCAATATAATCTTTCCATTTCATGTCAGAGGAAAATGTTAGTCCGAGAGAGGGAAAAGAGCCAATCTCCTGGAGATAGATTAAGGCGCGTAAAATTGACTAGCACGATACAGTTGACCAACTTTCCTAGTCCAACTTTCCTAGCAACAGGCCTAGTAAGTGATTCAATATAATCTTTCCATTTCATGTCAGCGGAAAATGTTAGTCCGAGAGAGGGAAAAGAGCCAATCTCCTGGAGATAGATTCAGGCGCGTAAAATTGACTAGCACGATACAGTTGACCAACTTTCCTAGCCCAACTTTCCTAGCAACAGGCCTAGTAAGTGATTCAATATAATCTTTCCATTTCATATCAGCGGAAAATGTTAGTCCGAGAGAGGGAAATGAGCCAATCTCCTGGGGATAGATTCAGGCGCGAAAAATTGTATACCACTAAACACTGGACCATCCTTATCCAACTTTCCTAACAGCAGGCTGAATAACAGATTCAATATAATCTTTCCATCGCATGTCAGGGAAAAATGATAATCCGAAAAGGCCAAATAAGCCAATCACCTGGATATAGATTCAGGCACGAAAAGTTGTCTAGCACGATATTGCGTACCGACTCTCCTAGTCCAACTTTCCTAGCAACAGGCCTAGTAACTGATTCAATATAATCTTTCCATTTCATGTCAGAGGAAAATGTTAGTCCGAGAGAGGGAAATGAGCCAATCTCCTGGAGATAGATTCAGGCGCGTAAAATTGTCTAGCACGATACAGTTGACCAACTTTCCTAGCCCAACTTTCCTAGCAACAGGCCTAGTAACTGATTCAATATAATCTTTCCATTTCATGTCAGAGGAAAATGTTAGTCCGAGAGAGGGAAATGAGCCAATCTCCTGGAGATAGATTCATGCGCGTAAAATTGTCTAGCACGATACAGTTGACCAACTTTCCTAGCCCAACTTTCCTAGCAACAGGCCTAGTAACTGATTCAATATAATCTTTCCATTTCATGTCAGAGGAAAATGTTAGTCCGAGAGAGGGAAATGAGCCAATCTCCTGGAGATAGATTCAGGCGCGTAAAATTGACTAGCACGATACAGTTGACCAACTTTCCTAGTCCAACTTTCCTAGCAACAGGCCTAGTAACTGATTCAATATAATCTTTCCATTTCATGTCAGCGGAAAATGTTAGTCCGAGAGAGGGAAATGAGCCAATCTCCTGGAGATAGATTCAGGCGCGTAAAATTGTCTAGCACGATACAGTTGACCAACTTTCCTAGCCCAACTTTCCTAGCAACAGGCCTAGTAACTCATTCAATATAATCTTTCCATTTCATGTCAGCGGAAAATGTTAGTCCGAGAGAGGGAAATGAGCCAATCTCCTGGAGATAGATTCAGGCGCGTAAAATTGTCTAGCACGATACAGTTGACCAACTTTCCTAGCCCAACTTTCCTAGCAACAGGCCTAGTAACTCATTCAATATAATCTTTCCATTTCATGTCAGAGGAAAATGTTAGTCCGAGAGAGGGAAATGAGCCAATCTCCTGGAGATAGATTCAGGCGCGTAAAATTGTCTAGCACGATACAGTTGACCAACTTTCCTAGCCCAACTTTCCTAGCAACAGGCCTAGTAACTGATTCAATATAATCTTTCCATTTCATGTCAGCGGAAAATGTTAGTCCGAGAGAGGGAAATGAGCCAATCTCCTGGAGATAGATTCAGGCGCGTAAAATTGTCTAGCACGATACAGTTGACCAACTTTCCTAGCCCAACTTTCCTAGCAACAGGCCTAGTAACTGATTCAATATAATCTTTCCATTTCATGTCAGCGGAAAATGTTAGTCCGAGAGAGGGAAATGAGCCAATCTCCTGGATATAGATTAAGGCGCGTAAAATTGTCTAGCACGATACAGTTGACCAACTTTCCTAGCCCAACTTTCCTAGAAACAGGCCTAGTAACTCATTCAATATAATCTTTCCATTTCATGTCAGAGGAAAATGTTAGTCCGAGAGAGGGAAATGAGCCAATCTCCTGGAGATAGATTCAGGCGCGGAAAAATTGTCTAGCACGATACAGTTGACCAACTTTCCTAGCCCAACTTTCCTAGCAACAGGCCTAGTAACTCATTCAATATAATCTTTCCATTTCATGTCAGCGGAAAATGTTAGTCCGAGAGAGGGAAATGAGCCAATCTCCTGGAGATAGATTCAGGCGCGTAAAATTGTCTAGCACGATACAGTTGACCAACTTTCCTAGCCCAACTTTCCTAGCAACAGGCCTAGTAACTCATTCAATATAATCTTTCCATTTCATGTCAGAGGAAAATGTTAGTCCGAGAGAGGGAAATGAGCCAATCTCCTGGAGATAGATTAAGGCGCGTAAAATTGTCTAGCACGATACAGTTGACCAACTTTCCTAGCCCAACTTTCCTAGCAACAGGCCTAGTAACTGATTCAATATAATCTTTCCATTTCATGTCAGAGGAAAATGTTAGTCCGAGAGAGGGAAATGAGCCAATCTCCTGGAGATAGATTAAGGCGCGTAAAATTGTCTAGCACGATACAGTTGACCAACTTTCCTAGCCCAACTTTCCTAGCAACAGGCCTAGTAACTCATTCAATATAATTTTTCCATTTCATGTCAGCGGAAAATGTTAGTCCGAGAGAGGGAAATGAGCCAATCTCCTGGAGATAGATTCAGGCGCGTAAAATTGTCTAGCACGATACAGTTGACCAACTTTCCTAGCCCAACTTTCCTAGCAACAGGCCTAGTAACTCATTCAATATAATCTTTCCATTTCATGTCAGCGGAAAATGTTAGTCCGAGAGAGGGAAATGAGCCAATCTCCTGGAGATAGATTCAGGCGCGTAAAATTGTCTAGCACGATACAGTTGACCAACTTTCCTAGCCCAACTTTCCTAGCAACAGGCCTAGTAACTGATTCAATATAATCTTTCCATTTCATGTCAGGGGAAAATGTTAGTCCGAGAGAGGGAAATGAGCCAATCTCCTGGAGATAGATTAAGGCGCGTAAAATTGTCTAGCACGATACAGTTGACCAACTTTCCTAGCCCAACTTTCCTAGCAACAGGCCTAGTAACTCATTCAATATAATCTTTCCATTTCATGTCAGCGGAAAATGTTAGTCCGAGAGAGGGAAATGAGCCAATCTCCTGGAGATAGATTCAGGCGCGTAAAATTGTCTAGCACGATACAGTTGACCAACTTTCCTAGCCCAACTTTCCTAGCAACAGGCATAGTAACTCATTCAATATAATCTTTCCATTTCATGTCAGAGGAAAATGTTAGTCCGAGAGAGGGAAATGAGCCAATCTCCTGGAGATAGATTAAGGCGCGTAAAATTGTCTAGCAAGATACATTTGACCAACTTTCCTAGCCCAACTTTCCTAGCAACAGGCCTAGTAACTCATTCAATATAATCTTTCCATTTCATGTCAGAGGAAAATGTTAGTCCGAGAGAGGGAAATGAGCCAATCTCCTGGAGATAGATTCAGGCGCGTAAAATTGACTAGCACGATACAGTTGACCAACTTTCCTAGTCCAACTTTCCTAGCAACAGGCCTAGTAAGTGATTCAATATAATCTTTCCATTTCATGTCAGCGGAAAATGTTAGTCCGAGAGAGGGAAATGAGCCAATCTCCTGGAGATAGATTAAGGCGCGTAAAATTGTCTAGCACGATACAGTTGACCAACTTTCCTAGCCCAACTTTCCTAGCAACAGGCCTAGTAACTGATTCAATATAATCTTTCCATTTCATGTCAGCGGAAATTGTTAGTCCGAGAGAGGGAAATGAGCCAATCTTCTGGAGATAGATTCAGGCGCGTAAAATTGTCTAGCACGATACAGTTGTCCAACTTTCCTAGCAACAGGCCTAGTAACTGATTCAATATAATCTTTCCATTTCATGTCAGCGGAAAATGTTAGTCCGAGAGAAGGAAATGAGCCAATCTTCTGGAGATAGATTCAGGCGCGTAAAATTGTCTAGCACGATGCAGTTGTCCAACCTTCCTAGCAACAGGCCTAGTACCTGATTCAATACAATCTTTCCATTTCATGTCAGCGGAAAATGTTACTCCGAGAGAGGGAAATGAGCCAATCTCCTTGGAGATAGATTCAGGCGCGTAAAATTGTCTAGCACGATGCAGTTGTCCAACTTTCCTAGCAACAGGCCTAGTAACTGATTCAATAATATCTTTCCATTTCCTGTCAACGGAAAATGTTAGTCCGAGAGAGGGAAATGAGCCAATCTCCTTGGACATAGATGCAGACGCGTAAAACTGTCTAGCACGATGCAGTTGTCCAACTTTCCTAGCAACAGGCCTAGTAAGTGATTCAATATAATCTTTCCATTTCATGTCAGCGGAAAATGTTAGTCCGAGAATGGGAAATGAGCCAATCTCCTGGAGATAGATTCAGGCGCGTAAAATTGTCTAGCACGATACAGTTGACCAACTTTCCTAGCCCAACTTTCCTAGCAACAGGCCTAGTAACTGATTCAATATAATCTTTCCATTTCATGTCAGAGGAAATATTAGTCCGAGAGAGGGAAATGAGCCAATCTCCTGGAGATAGATTCAGGCGCGTAAAATTGTCTAGCACGATACAGTTGACCAACTTTCCTAGTCCAACTTTCCTAGCAACAGGCCTAGTAAGTGATTCAATATAATCTTTCCATTTCATGTCAGCGGAAAATGTTAGTCCGAGAGAGGGAAAAGAGCCAATCTCCTGGAGATAGATTCAGGCGCGTAAAATTGTCTAGCACGATACAGTTGACCAACTTTCCTAGCCCAACTTTCCTAGCAACAGGCCTAGTAAGTGATTCAATATAATCTTTCCATTTCATATCAGCGGAAAATGTTAGTCCGAGAGAGGGAAATGAGCCAATCTCCTGGGGATAGATTCAGGCGCGAAATGTTGTATACCACTAAACACTGGACCAAACTTCTCCAACTTTCCTATCAGCAGGCTGAATAACAGATTCAATATAATCTTTCCATCGCATGTCAGGGAAAAATGATAATCCGAAAAGGCCAAATAAGCCAATCCCCTGGATATAGATTAAGGCGCGTAAAATTGTCTAGCACGATACAGTTGACCAACTTTCCTAGCAACAGGCCTAGTAAGTGATTCAATATAATCTTTCCATTTCATGTCAGCGGAAAATGTTAGTCCGAGAGAGGGAAATGAGCCAATCTTCTGGAGATAGATTCAGGCGCGTAAAATTGTCTAGCACGATGCAGTTGTCCAACTTTCCTAGCAACCGGCCTCGTACCTGATTCAATATAATCTTTCCATTTCATGTCAGCGGAAAATGTTAGTCCGAGAGAGGGAAATGAGCCAATCTCCTTGGACATAGATTGAGGCGCGTTAAATTGTCTAGCACGATGCAGTTGTCCAAATTTCCTAGCAACAGGCCTAGTAACTGATTCAATATAATCTTTCCATTTCATGTCAGAGGAAAATGTTAGTCCCAGCGAGGGAAATGAGCCAATCTTCTGGAGATAGATTCAGGCGCGTAAAATTGTCTAGCACGATGCTGTTGTCAAACCTTCCTAGCAACAGGCCTAGTACCTGATTCAATACAATCTTTCCATTTCATGTCAGCGGAAAATATTAGTCCGAGAGAGGGAAATGAGCCAATCTCATTGGACATAGATTCAGGCGCGTAAAATTGTCTAGCACGATGCAGTTGTCCAACTTTCCTAGCAACAGGCCTCGTAAGTGATTCAATATAATCTTTCCATTTCATGTCAACGGAAAATGTTAGTCCGAAAGAGGGAAATGAGCCAATCTCCTGGGGATAGATTCAGGCGCGAAAAATTGTATACCACTAAACACTGGACCATCCTTATCCAACTTTCCTAACAGCAGGCTGAATAACAGATTCAATATAATCTTTCCATAGCATGTCAGGGAAAAATGATAATCCGAAAAGGCCAAATAAGCCAATCACCTGGATATAGATTCAGGCACGAAAAGTTGTCTAGCACGATATAGCGTACCGACTCTCCTAGCAGCAGACTTACTAACTGATTGAATATAAACATTCAATTTAATGTTAGCGGAAAATGATATTCGGAGAAGTCGAAATGTCAACAGAAAACATTTGTCAGAGACGGTTCTAACCCTAACCCTTACCCTTCCCCGGAGTATATCAATCGGTTTTACTGATGAAATGGCAGAATGGAGTCTTTCGCAGGATTAATAGAGAACAGTTTCATTTTTCATTATAGTTTTCCTATAGAAGTTAAATAAATCTGGGGAGAAGACACATACTTTCTATTTTTGTGTCATTTTTTAATTCATATTCAGTCTGTATATCGGCGGTTTTCTCCAAGTACACATTCGGGATTATTCACACCTCTTTTCAAAGTAGATCTGCTTTTCTTAACTGCGTGAAGATATCCTTGTGACATAATTTACTGAACACTTTTGCGTTTTCACCTCTCCAAATTACGCATTTGAAAATAACACAAAATTAACTAGGAACTAGGAACTTCTGAGCATAATTTTAACACATGAAAACGTGGTTCTTAAAAGAGAAATATTCAAGACAATTGGAAAAAATACAAACAGCTTCTAATGCTTATACGATCTTTTACAAACTAACTGCTTTGGCTTTCCTTCTTTTATCATACGGTCAGTTTTAGACCCACTGAAGTTTCAGGGTGTAACAAAGTTTTTTCTTCAGATTAAGTTATTTGCAGTGTCGTGCAGTAATATGAATCTATTATAATAATATTTCGGAGAGTATGATGAAATTCGTTTGGCCTTGAAAAATATTGCGTCGTCCATGGTTGCATCAGATTTTTATCACGCTCAGACACTGTTGCCTCGACTGTCGATTAGTTTTCTGCGGTCATTGTCCGTGATGGTCTTTACTCCAAGGAAGCGCTTGAAAATTCTAACACTGCACGAACAATTTGGCAAGCCTTATAGGAGATCACGGATATTGTAGGCGTCAGCTTTTCAGCTGTCAGTCGTGTCATCAAGGCTAAGAAACAAGCTGGATACATAAGTTCTACGATCATATAAGTGATCTACTTTGTAACAAACCTTTACACTCGTTCGGTATACGTAGAAGCAACACTGTCTATAACTTTGATTTTACAAATGATAACCTAATTAAAAAAAAAAATAATTATTTTCGTCGAAATACTTCGAAGGAATCATGATAAATATTTTATCAAGTTTGAACACACGTCAAAACATTGTATTACAACACCAACCTTTATTGAATATATTTTTAAAGACACTAACGTACGTTTACCTACTACAACCGGAG
This sequence comes from Ascarosepion bandense, assembly GCA_037127315.1. Taxonomy (NCBI): domain Eukaryota; kingdom Metazoa; phylum Mollusca; class Cephalopoda; order Sepiida; family Sepiidae; genus Ascarosepion; species Ascarosepion bandense. Next base: position 1,546,890 of record JBBBDQ010002060.1, on the reverse strand, counting down.
TTTATGTAAAATCGCTCTCAAATCAATATGTGGACAAAAATCAAACATAAACTAGAAAGAGCAGTCAAGGATCGCAAACCTCCGCCAAGGCAATGATGGCATCATTTCAGCGATTTGTAAGAATTTATTATTAAAAAGAGTAACTTAGCCGCTCTCAAAAGTGAAAAAAATTTGTATTAGTAAGAGTTTATTATTAAAAAGAGAAACTTAGCCGCTCTCAAAAGTGAAAAAAATTTGTATTAGTAAGAGTTTATTATTAAAAAGAGAAACTTAGCCGCTCTCAAAAGTGAAAATACAAAAAAGAAATCGGTCGCTCTAAAAATTAAATGTACACTTAAAATGAAACAAGTGACGTAATTCATTATTTAAAATAATCTAGGAGAGGTAATTTAGTATATGGCGCTTAAAAAGCAAAAATTAAATTGTATTAATAAAACTGGAAAAAAATTCCAGAAACATTATTCCGTACCAGATTGAACCAAAAATAACACATCACTCAAGAAGTCCTGTGCCTGACATATACATGGCGTCACTAATAAAAATCTATATAATTTTTATGAAGTCCTACCCTTTAAATGTCACGTGACAAAATTTTGGGCCAAATCAGATCATTAGTTTACAAATTACAGTTATTTTAGTGAAGCTACTATTGTTAATTTTCCTAATAATGGAAAATCGTCTGTTGATAAAGCATTGCGTTCTGATAGAAAAAATACTGTTCAAAGAAATCAGTGGGTTGATAAGTGTTTTTCGGACTCATCTCTGTTGGAAACAACGGTTAAGCGGTGGTATGCCGACTTTAAACCCAGTTGTACAGACACAAATGATGCTGAACGCTCAGGTTGCCGAAAATCGTCAGTTGACCCGGAAAACACACAAAAAACAAAAAAACAAAAAAAAAAAACAACTAAAAACAAAAAACACAAACATGTTTTGGCCAATTGTAGACTGAAGTTACGTCAGAAGGGCGGAGGAGTTGAACATATCAGAAGGCAGTGTATTCACCGTTTTGCATGAACATTTGTCAATGAGAAACCTGTATTCAAAGTGGGTGCCGTGTTTGCTCAGTCAATCAAAAACGACAACGCGTCGATGATTCAGAGCGTTGTTTGCAACTGTTTAAACTCAACAAGAAGTGGATTTTGAATAAATATATGACAATGGATGAAACATGGATCCCCACTTCACTCTGAAGTCAAATCAGCAGTCAGATGAGTGGACAGCAGCAGTTGAAAGCCATCTAAAGCGACCAAAGATGCAAACATCAGTAGGCAAGGTTTTGGCCTCCGCAGTTTGGGATGCGCAAGGTATTTTGTTCATCGATTACCTTGAGAAAGGAAGAACCACTAATAGCGAACATTATATAGCATTACTGATGCTTTTGAAAGAAGAACTCCCCCCTAAAAAAAAAAAAACAAGAAAAAAGTGGCCACAAATGAAGAAAAAAAATCTTTCATCAAGACAACGCACCGTGTCAGAAATCGATCGCAACGATGGCAAATCTACATGAATTGAACTTTCTCCAGCGACTACTGGCTGTTTGCAGACCTCAAAAGAATGCTCCAGAGAAAGAGATTTGGCTTCAATAAGGAACTGATAGCGGAAACTGAGGCGTATTTTGAGGCCAAAGAAAAAAATCGAATTGTCAAAGAAACGTTGGAACCAGTATATCAGCCTAGAGGGAAACTGTTGATGAATTAAGTCGAATTTTGCTTAAAAGTTGTTTTATTAGTTAGGCCCAGGATTTATTGAGTGATGTGCTATAATCAGTTTGTGCCAGTCATGAGTTCAATAATCCCTGAAAGTTTCATTCAAATCCATTCAGCGTGTCTTGAAATATATTGACTATGGACGAACAGACAGATAAACAAACAAATGCGACCGAATACAATACCTCAGCCTTACGGCGGAGGTAATAATGTCTACTATTACTACAGAGCCATGCTTAGGGCCCCCGCAGACACCGCAATTGTGAGGGCGCCGCGAATTCCCTAGGGGGCCGCAAAGCCTCGGGAAGCTGCAAGGACTTTGTTAATTTTAGCAACATTCCGTTACTACTAATGTTGTTTTGATTTAATTCTTTTTTTCTTCTTTCCCGACTCTATACCAACATTTTCTGACACTTCCTCTCTATTTTTAAATAAACGCCCGAAGTCTAAGTTTTGACAGTATATCAAACTTTCTGTAGCAAAATTGGAGTAGATAGACTAAACTATCGCCCGGTTCACACTCCTCCCACATCTTTTGAACAGGTGAAGAGACTCATCCCTTGTTCCCTGTTTAGGATGTGGTTTCCGGCTTTCTCTTTTCAAATCTTTTTACTCTTACGTAGCCCTCTGCGCATCAGTGGCATTATTGTCTTGCTCGGGGTGATATGATTTAAAAAAAAAAAAAATGCTTGTGAAATTTAGGTTTAAATTTTTTTGAAAATTCCTTGCAAAAACTTGCAGAAAATTGAGAGCCGGAACGCACTGAAATGGCTATAAAAATGGCTAGGAATTCACAAAAAAGTAGCTAAAAGTTGTGAAAACGTTCGTAACGTATAGCTTCAAAACGCCAATTCCGCGATTTCTTCCGTTTTTTCGTGATCAAGGAATATCTGCGTTCCGAGAGTATGTTATTTTGTTTAAAGTACCATTTATTGTGGGTTCAGTATGTTCAGGGAGGGGCGCAAGTTGCATTCTGTAGGTAGAAGAGCCACAAGACACATTCTGCGGTGTGGGCGCGATGTTTGCTGAACACAGTACTGTATTATTACTACGACTACACGCACATAAACTTACGAATATACATTACATTCGAATCTCACATAGAGAAACTAGAATTATGAATCATACACAAAGCAATATTTATATTTGTTTGTGTTTTCAGCTAGGCTTGGAATTCGATAATTTTTGGAGCTTCAAAAGATCGCGTCGTCTCGCCTTAAGTTCGAAACGCCATAAATTACACTAAAGATGCTCAACAAATCAGATGCACACGAAGCCTTCTTAACCACAGAGGATAGAACAACAATAAAATAAAAAGTTCTAGAATTTCATTTTTTTTCGACATAACTCATTCTCTCATGAAGTTCTAATAAAGGTGAAACATGTTAGATTGATGAACGTTTTCTGTTTGTTCTTTATTTTATCACATATTTTTTCTTCTTTTGCTTTATATCTCATTCTCTGATGAAGCTTTAATAAAATCGAAACATGTTAGACTGATAAACGTTTATTATTTGCCCTTTATTATAAAATATATTTCTTTGTTGTTTTTCGCCGTATCTCATTCTCTGATGAAGCTTTAATATAAGCGAAACATAAACGTTTATCAAAACGTTTATTATTTGTTCTTTATCATAAAATATATTTCTTTGTTCTTTTTCTCCATATCTCATTCTCTGATGAAGCTTTAATAAAAGTGAAACATGTTAGACTGATAAACGTTTATTATTTGTTCTTTATCATAAAATATATTTCTTTGTTCTTTTTCTCCATATCTCATTCTCTGATGAAGCTTTAATAAAATCAAAACATGTTAGACTGATAAACGTTTATTATTTGTTCTTTATCATAAAATATATTTCTTTGTTCTTTTTCTCCATATCTCATTCTCTGATGAAGCTTTAATAAAAGTGAAACATGTTAGACTGATAAACGTTTATTATTTGTTCTTTATCATAAAATATATTTCTTTGTTCTTTTTCTCCATATCTCATTCTCTGATGAAGTTCTAATAAAATTGAAACATGTTAGAATGATAAACGTTTATTATTTGTTCTTTATCATAAAATATATTTCTTTGTTCTTTTTCTCCATATCTCATTCTCTGATGAAGTTCTAATAAAATCGAAACATGTTAGACTGATAAACGTTTATTATTTGTTCTTTATCATAAAATATATTTCTTTGTTCTTTTTCTCCATATCTCATTCTCTGATGAAGTTCTAATAAAATTGAAACATGTTAGAATGATAAACATTTCCAATTTGTTATCTTAGCTAACCAAGAAAATGTAGGATCATTTTCAGATTCTGCGTACTGAAATTAGCTAAAAAATGTTTCACACTATTTTACTTCTTTTTTTTTTTTTTGACCAGTCTTATCTGATCATAAGAAAACTTTAAAGGACATGAAAAGATAAATACAGGAAAATATTACAGCTATAAAAGTTCTTTATCGGGCGCTCGACGAATTTTACTAAGTGTTGCACTAAGTTTAATATATCTGAGTAATAAGTTAACGTTTCGTTTGATTTGCTAATTTAGCATGGAATTACTACTGCATAGAATCAGATCTGAACTTGCGTCATTGTAATTTACAAGACTGATATGAGTAAACCGTAAGGATCATCGCCTTGTCGAGGAGAAATAAAAAATGAAAACAAAGAACATGAGCTTAAAACGAAAATAAAAATGTTTACAATAAAAAAAAAACTTATTAAATAAAATTCTTAAAAAAAGAGCAATAAAATATTCGTATTTGTTTTTTCTGCGTTGGAATGAAAAAAAAAAAAACGAAAACAAAAAAAAAATGGTCGCCATTTTGTTTTCGGTTTTCGAAACTTGGTGTTGATTAACATATAGAGAACGTGGAAAATGGCGTCGGTCGACAATGCAGATTGGCTGCTCGGTGTGTTAGCATGCATGAGGTTTGTCCTCCGAGACTGCACGAAAGAGAGACCAGGCCAAGCACCGCGGGGACATTAGCATGCATAGAAAACTAATGATAATGACCAGTTAGCATGCAGCACGGCAGGAATAGCCAGGCGCTGTTAGTAAGAATAGAAACCGATTCAAAGCGATATGATACTTAGCATGCATAATGCCTGCCGATAGGGTACAGATGGTCGCCATGTGGGAATAAGTATATACAAAGAAACAGAAAAAAAGAGAGAGCACATGGAGCAGAGAAAAGAGGGTGAGATAGTGAGTGAGAGAAAAGAGGGGAGAGAGAGAGTGAGAGAGATAAGAGGGGTGAGAGAAAAGTGGGGGAGACAGAGAGTGGGAGAAAAGAGGGGCGATAGAGAGTGAGATAGAAAAAGAGGAAGGGATAAAGAGTGAGAGAAAGTTTAAAATAATCCGAAGAATCGTTACCTGTTTCAGAAAAGTTACGCATGCGCGTGGTAAATACACATCCCTCATTAAAATGATCGTATTTTCAATGTTTCTCCGGTAGAACGACTTTACGTATAGCTCATAAAATTTGAATAACGTACACTTTATTTGCTTAACGCTACATAGAGACCTCATGGGTCATTTAATGCTGAATTTTCATTTTCTGATTAGCTTGAGCAATTTTTTTCATTTTACAAAAAATATATTACATCTATTGTTTTTTCTTTTACAAAAATCGGTAAATTTTCGTTTTAGGTCCCGAAGGCTTTTTCCCCTTCGAATTTATCCAAAATAGCATTATTTCTGTGCAAATGTATATGCTGAACTCAAATCAACAATTAGTTATTGAAGAAATTTACCTTTATTGATCTTACCGGCCAGAAAATAATCGAACTTCATCTAGCATTTCTTGTCTCCCGTAACTCTCACGAAGTCACGTAATTAACTGCAGAATGACTTTCGGCGTAGGCAACAAATTTCTGCCTATTTACTACCTTTACTGAAATTTTCTCCTATTTACTTCCTGTAATGAAAGTAATACGCGTAAAAACAAATCGCGTATTACTTTCATTACAGGAAGTAAATAGGCGGAAATTTCAGTAAAGCAAGTAAATTGGCCAAAAATAGGCCAAAATTTGTTGCCTCCGCCGAAAGGCATTCAGCAGTTAATTACATGACTGCGTTAGAGTTACGGGCGACAAAATGAACGAAATGTAGTTCGATTTTTTCTGGATGTTCAGGTCAATAAAGGTAGGTTTCTTCAATAACTAATTGTTGATTTGAGTTCAGCATATACATTTGCATAGAAATAATGCTATTTTGGATACATTTCAAGGAGGAAGCGTCTTCGCGACCTAAAACGAAAATTTACCCAAAAATCTGTTGATAAAATGTTTTTTTTTTACAGTGTTTCTGTACTTTCAGTTTTTTGACCCCAGTTTAGGGATTCACAATTTGCCCAGTACTGGGACCCTAACAGGTGCTACCACAGTGAGTTAGGTTGGACCTTAGAACAACATCAATTAAGAACTGAATCCATGCTCCTCAAAACCTTCCGATCGGAGGTTGAATAACGTAAAGAGTGTTGCAAAAGTAGGTATACTGTAATGAAAAACAAAATGTATTGTACTGTATACCTACTTCTGTATATTTACACAACACGTTTCTTTTATGGTGATTGAAACAAAAGACGTAAAGTATGGGGCACCCAGTGAGAGACTAAGTAATTACTAGAAATTGATCTTGTGTGACAAGCCTTGTTAACCACTATAAAACGTTGAGGTATCCCACACTTTTTAACGCCTGTACTTACTGGACGCGTAATTGTTCATTTTAGTGTTTCGTTGCGTTTTAATTAGTCTAAAATGAAAAAATTCCCCAGCGAATACACCAGACGCGTGAAGAAGAAGGGCTTGGAAAATTTGATTCTCACAAGGCGAGTGGAAGGAAAAAGAGATAGGGGAAAACTGCGCATGATATACTTGATGGGAGAGCAGGGTTTGAGAGAAATAACAAGACAAAATATATTATGAGCTACAATGGAGAGGGAGATGTGGAGGGTAATAATCGTCTATGTCCTGAAAGGAAACAGCACATAAAATAGAATAATATCGTGTGTGTGTGTGGTGTAATCGCCGGGGCACTATTCATTTTAGACTTCTTAAAAGGCTGTGAAACACTAAAATGAACATTTATGCGTCTAACGTCTCCATAAAGAGCCTTGTGCTCGTCAATAGAATAAAATGTTGTTCTGCCTGACAATGCGGATAGCAAGAACAACACAGGAAACAACTTGGGAAGTCGGTTAGTTTGTTCTACTTCAGCTGTCATATTGTTGTGATCGTACAACAATCGATTATACCCTTTTATGGTAATTGCAATACGCTTTTTTTTATCATTTCACCCCAAGCAAGGCGGTACCGCCACTGATGTGCAGGGGGCTCCATAAGAGAGTAAAGTTTTAAACAGAAAAAAGTGAAGACAAAGACGAACTAGCTGCAGGGAGTGAAAGAGAAACGACAAGAGAAGGACGTGAGCACAGGAGTGAAGACAGTTACGAAGGTAGAGAGAAAGGAAAAGAACAAGATACACGGGGTGAGGTGGAAAGAGCTGGAGTTACGTGGATAAGAGATGGGAATTAACTTTTCATTTAAATTCTTGGAGGATGTAGTTGTCAGGAATGCAAGTATATGAAAGGGAGTTCCACAGGCAGGAAGCGCGAGAAAAGAAGCTGATGGAGTAGAATTCTCGCCTGCATTTGGTTGATCTAACCGTAAAAGGGTGGGACTTTGATGCCAGTCTGATTCCCGGAAGACCTAAGATTTTCGGCGCAGAAACCATGAAAATATTTTTAAAAGAGACAGAGGGAAGCCACATCCCACCGATGAGAAAGCGGTTGGAGTCGAGCTGCCAGGTCGGGACCAGTCACATTACAGATTCTACTTTGTAGCCTGTCGAGAACACTGAAACGAACATCAGGGGCGCCTGACCAGATATGACAACAGTATTCCATGCACGGTTAGATGGTTGATTTGTATATGTGCAAAATGGATTCAGGCCGAAAATGAATTGTTCTCCCGTGCAAACTAGAGTCAAGATCCAAGTCAAGAGCTACTAGATAAGTGGCCACATGTTATGGCAAATGTTGCATTCACACGCACAAGTAGCATCACGTGACAGGAGAGAAATTAGATGGTTACATTCTCTGCGTCGTTAACTATTAGGTTCGGCTCTGAATTTTTATGTATTGCTACTCAATTTTTTATGCGCCTTTTTCTTTCAGGTAGGAATCATGGCGCTCCACAACATCTTTTTTGTTCTAAGTAACTTTTAATATTTTACTGGTTGTCATTGTTCTTGTTCCGCTGTCTTTTGAAGCTGGTTGCTCGTTACATCCTCTTGCTTATACCAAGCGAGTGTTAGATTTTCCAATCTGTCTTTCCTCATATTGGTCCCACAAACTTCAACGATCTCTTTCCCAATGTAAAGATATTTACACTACTCCCCCACTAAAGCGAGATGTGACACAAAGTTTTTTTTAAGGTGAGAACCGACGGACAGAGACAAAACATTCCCCATTCCCCTCAACCGCCGGTCGCGCTGAACCCGGTGACGAGCACTTGGCCCAGCCCTCTACTGCAATGGGGTGGCGCGGCCGCGAGACACTATTCCCCGGGGCCGGGCATCCATTCAGTGTAATTCTTTTTTTCTCAGTTGGAATCCTGCCCTCACGGACGCAGCTACAACTGAGACGCACTCTGTCTTCGAGGACAGAGACACAACTGAGAGATGATTCTGTGCTCACCCAACACAAAAATGTGCAAGGTAAGTATTTTACTTTCCCAATGTAAGTACCAGCTTTCTTATCGTTCTTATTTAACCTAAAATTTTCCTTATTGCATGTTGGTTCCATGCTCCTCTCAATCTCCCAATCAGAGGCCTTGCTACCACTTCGGGTCAGGGTGGACCTGGCAACAACAGCAATTAAGAGGTGGTTCCATGTTCCTCACAACCTCCCAATCAGAGGCCTTGCTACCACTTCGGATCAGGGTTGACCTGGGAACAACAGCAATTAAGAGATTGTTCCATGCTCCTCACAACTTCCCAATCAGAGGCCTTGCTACCACTGCGGGTCAGGGTGGACCTGGCAACAACAGCAATTAAGAGGTGGTTCCATGCTCCTCACAACCTCCCAATCAGAGGCCTTGCTACGACTTCGGGTCAGGGTGGACCTGGGAACAACAGCAGTTAAGAGTTGGTTCCATGCTCCTCACAACCTCCCAATCAGATGCCTTGCTACCACTTCGGGTCAGGGTGGACCTGGGAACAACAGCAATTAAGAGGTAGTTCCATGCTCCTCACAACCTCTCAATCGAAGGCCTTGATACCACTTCGGGTCAGGGTGGACCTGGGAACAACAGCAATTAAGAGGTGGTTCCAAGCTCCTCACAACATCATAATTAGAGGCTTTGCTGCTGGATGCAGTTTAAGGTCATACCCAGCACCAACCTTCATTTGTGAAGAGATTCTCCAACATTCACTTTCAAAGAGAAGCATAACATAGTGTAGACGCATTCAATACTCTTTTTGTGTATCCGAGGATAATTTTATGTGTATCTTTAAATAATTTCAGGACGTGTTAATCATATCTCGCCACTCTTTTCCATCTTTTGCACCTTTTAGTAAATATTGCCTTATCCTAAAATCTAATTTAAACTCAGAAGTAGACTGGCTTGGAATGAAAAATCAGAGATCCGAGTTCGAATTATATTTAAACTCGTTGCATTTCACTAACTCGCAAATACCATTAGGAAATGTATTAATCAATCACTTCTCACTCTAGCAATGGGTTCAATAGCAAGACATATTGGGTTCTATAGCCTTGATTGGAAACCAGTCGACTACAAAAAGAGATGGCAGACTACTGTGGAAAAATCTTCTGACTTGTCGACATGTCTCTTTAGAGACATGATCGCCCATGCGTATATCACGTATGACACTTAACTGACTAATCTGGATAAAAGAATTGAATAGCAGGAAATATTGTGTTCTGTAGCATTGGATGGAATCTAGTCTACCACAGAAAAAGTGACAACCTACTATGGGAAAATCGTATTTCTAGTCAGTCATGGATAAAAAGAGACATGATCACCCAAGTATGTATTATGTATGTCACTTGACTGAAAAAATTAAGAGAGGAAGACGTGAAGAGACGTAATCGACTAAGCGTGTATCACGAATGATACTAAACTGAAAGGATCAAAAGAAATTTTAGCTAGGAAGACGTGGAGAGACATGATCTTAGCAGCGTTTATCATGTATGGCACTTAACTGAAAAGGTCAACGGGGATTTAAGAGAGAGTGACATGTTTGCCCAAGTGTATATCACGCATGGCATTTAACTGAAAGGGTCAACTGTAGTTTAAGCGAGGAAGATGTGGAGAGATATGATCGCCCAATCGTGTATGGCGTATAGCACTTAACTAAAAGAGCCAAAACTGATTTAAGAGAAAGTGACATATTTGACCAAGCGTATATCACGTATGGCATTAAGCTGTAAGGGTCAACTGTGATTTAAGAAAGGAAGATGTGGAGAGACATGATCACCCACGCATGTGTCACACATAGCATTTAACTGAAAGAGTCAACTGTGATTTACGCGAAGAAGATATGGAGAGATATGATCGCCCAAGCATGTATAGCGTATAGTATTTAACTGAAGGAGTCAACTGTGATTTAAACAAGGAAGATGTGGAGAGATATGATCACATAAGCTTGTATCACGTATGACCCTTGACTGATTGTCATTTATTGGTCATTGGCCCAACCCGTCTGCAGGAACGAAAAATAGCTGATATCATAGGGAACAAAATATCGCTATATATTTCTTCTTCTATGTGCCCTGTCCTTTCAGGACGTAGGAGATCATGGCTTTCCACGTCTCCCTATCCCTGGTGGCTCTTAGCACGCTTTCTTCTGTTACACCACGCAACCTTTGTTCCGTCATCCACCTGCTCAGGCCCTTCAAATATTTTATCCGCTGCTTTCCTTTGTCTCTTCATCCCCTCTATCAGACCTGTTAGTATCAGGTTCTCCAAGCCCTCCTTCCTCGTTGCATGTCCAAGAAACTTCAGCTGTCTCTTCCTGACGGTCAGTATTAATTTCCTTTTTGTTTCGATCGTTTCCAAAACCTCATCATTGCTCACATGCTCGATCCATGATATCCGCAGCATCCTTCTGTAGAACCACATTTCAGTTGCTTCAAGTCTTTTTCTGATGCTCTGTATTAATTTCCTTTTCGTTTCCATCCTTTCCAAAACCTCATCATTGCTCACATGCTCGATCCATGATATCCGCAGCATCCTTCTGTAGAACCACATTTCAGTTGCTTCAAGTCTTTTTCTGATGCTCTGTATTAATTTCCTTTTCGTTTCCATCCTTTCCAAAACCTCATCATTGCTCACATGCTCGATCCATGATATCCGCAGCATCCTTCTGTAGAACCACATTTCATTTACTTGATGTCTTTTTCTGATGCTCTGTATTAATTTCCTTTTCGTTTCCATCCTTTCCAAAACCTCATCATTGCTCACATGCTCGATCCATGATATCCGCAGCATCCTTCAGTAGAACCACATTTCAGCTGCTTCAAGTCTCTTTCTGATGCTCTGTATTAATTTCTTTTTCTTTTCCATCCTTTCCAAAACCTTATCATTGCTCACATGCTCGATCCATGATATTCGCAGCTTCCTTCTGTAGAACCACATTTCAGTTGCTTTAAGTTTTTCCTTCATCTTTGATGATATTGTCCAGCATTCACTGCCAAATTGAAGAACTGACATCACATAGCAATCCAGTACTCTTTTCATTGTTTCTAGCGAAATCTTTCTGTCTTTTGATACCCTTATCTGCTTCTGGAACGCGTCTCTCACCATGCCAATTCGCCTTCGGATCTCTGTGTCGCACTTACCGTCTTCTGTTATAACACTTCCCAGGTATTTAAATTTTTGTACCTGCTTGATTTTAGTATACCCCACCTGCACTTGGTAGTTTGGGCTGCTCTTTTTGCTGACGACCATGCATTCGGTTTTCTAGCAGTTTATTTGTAGTCCTTTCTTTTCACTCTCTTCAGCTACCTACTGTAGGGGGTCTTGTAGTTTCCTTTCCGTGTCTGCTATCAGCACTATAGACATCTCATATAAGGCAATCAATGGACACCTGATGAGGTTCAGGAAGTGTTTCTTTGTTATCAGTATTGTCTTTGTAGTACTTCTTTTCCAATAAATTTCTATATTCATAACATATTACGTTCCTGGTAGTCTTAAAATGAGCGTTGTGGTGCAGTGGATATCGGCTTGGAACGAGAAATCAGGGAGCCGAGTTCGAAATCCAGTTGAATTTCTTGCATTCACTTACGCGCAAATACCCTTGGGAAAGGTATTAATCCGTATCTTCCCTCCAGTTATGGGTTAAATAACAGGACAGATTGGTTTCTATAGCCTTGGCTGGCAACCAGTCTACCGCAGAAAGTAATGCAACCTAATGTGGGATAATCTTCTGCGCAGTCATTCATGTCTCTTTCGAGACATGATCGCCTAAGCGTGTATCACGTATGTCACTTAACTGGCCGAGTCTTAGAATACGTATCAATGTCATGTTTGAGATGATTTAGTGTTCAAAGTCATGTAAGAGATTAGTCTTCAACTTTATTCGTCGTGGTGATTTTCTAAACACAGCTTAGATATTGCACGAGGCCGAAAGTATGGGGCACCCTGTAGGGATCGAAATCGCTTCTTAAATCATTCTAGAGAGAGAAGCTTGCTAACCATTACTACACGTCGGGGCACTTAAATGATTTTCCAAGGCCGAAAGTGTGGATCACCCAGTAAGGATCGAAATCGCTTCTTAATTATAATAATTCTAGCGAGAGAAACTTGCTAACCATTACTACACATCGGGGCACTTAAATGATTTTCCAAGGCCGAAAGTGTGGATCACCCAGTAAGGATCGAAATCGCTTCTTAATTATAATAATTCTAGCGAGAGAAACTTGCTAACCATTACTACACGTCGGGGGGTCCCTAAATGATTTTCGAAGGCCAAAAGTGTGTATCATCCCGTAGGGATAGAACTGATCTAGAGAGACAACCTCGCTAAACATTACATCAACGTCAAAGTTTTCTAAAATTTGTTATGGCCTATTGATTCCCTTTACCAGTGCCGTAATAGAACTTCCCTGTGCCTTTTCTCTCGATAAAACCGTGGTAATTGTTTTGCTGAAGCATACAACCGCATTACGTTGGCAATCCGGTTCCCATACGATCAACGAAGATAAGTCACGTCAAGATAAAATCACCTGGATGGGTGACTCTTTGGGAATGCCAGGTGTTGTAAACTTGGATGTGCGGGTGGTGTAATGGATAACAGCTCGAAATTGTTAACGTGAGATCAGAGTTCTAATTCCTGTCAGTTTCGTGGTACATTTAATCTGAGTTCCGCTTGAACTTTATCTTTGTCAGATACTCTGTCACCGGGCAGAGAGGAACTTCTTCTTCTTCTTCTTCTTCTTCTTCTTCTTCTTCTTCGTGCCATGTCCCTAGTCTAGAATATAAATAAACAGAAAGAAGCATATACCTAAAGTGGGGGATCAGTTTATATATTGGTTATAATATAGAATTGATACCCCACTTTATAACCACATTATAATTTCTTATTTGTTTATCAAATTCTGATTAGTTATGAATCCACCTCTTCTCAAGACTAATTAGTTATTTATAACACTTATTCTTCTTCAGGATATAGGCGATTATGGCCCTCCACGTCTCTCTATCCCTGGTTGCTTTTAGCAGGCTTTCTCCTGTCACCCCACCCAAACCCCGCTCTGCCATCCACCTACTCTGGCCCTTCAAATATGTTATCCGCTGCTTTCCACTGTCTCTTTTGACCTCTATCTGACCTGTGTGTATCAGATTCTCTGAGCCTTCCTTCCTCAGTGCATGTCCCAAAAACTTGTAGCTTCCTGATGCTCATATTAATTTCCTTTTTCGTTTCCATCCTTTCTAAAACCTCATCATTGCTCACGTGCTCTATCCATGATATTCGCAGCATCCTTCTGTAGAACCACATTTCAGTTGCTTCAAGTTTTTCCTTCGTCTTTGATGATATTGTTCAGCATTCACTGCCATATTGAAGAACGGACATAACATAGCAATAAAGGGTTAAAAACGTGTAAAAACGAATCAATTTATCATCCGAACACCTTTGTTCTAATGTACCTAGAATTTATTAATTTAAACGCAGTATTAAAATTAAAATTTGGAATTTAACTTAGAATTTAAACGCAATATTAGATTAGTCATTGCATTGTGGTGGAGTGGATATCAGCTCGGAACGAGAAATCGGAGAGACGTGTTCGAATTCCAGTTGAATTCGTTGCATTTATTTACACACAAATAACTCTTGGCAGAAAATTATTAATGCACCATTGGTTTTCAACCAGTCTACCACAAAATCCTGCTGGAAAAGCTACGAATGCCGAAGCGTTTATCACGTATAGCACTTAACTGACTGACTGATTAGATAGGCGGCAAGGTCTCATCATTTTACCCATGGATTATCTATTTCGAACCGCAAGTTCTTTGCTAGGAGTTTCTTTTTTCGTATTTCTCGCAGGTGAAACTATCTTCTACATTTGCCGGACAGTTGTGAGGAAGAAGTGTGTTGTCTGGTTTTTGTACGTCTAGACAGACGACTCGCATATTATTTCTATTCGTTACATGAGGAGAAGGCGAGAGAGTGAGAAAATGCGTGTCAAGATAGGTGAGACGTCCAACGTAGACTCGGGACCCTCTAAATAGATAAAGCAACATCAACGAGTATTTATCCTGTTATGAATTCTTGGCCAGCCCCTGACCATAGCCGTATCTGACTACCGGGCACACCGGTCACGGGTCTGGGCCGATCCGTGCAGTCATAGTGAAAATCCAGGCAAGGAAAAATGTCTTCGTCAGAAATCAAACTAAACAATTCACGAAGAAAGAAAGAAAGAAAGAAAGAAAGAAAGAAAGAAAGAAAAAAAAACGAATAAAACATCCGAATGAACGCAGTAAAAATCTGTTTATTTATTAATTTTGGTAGAAAAGACTGGTTATACTCAGAAAGTCCGAACTCGATTTCCTGCTTTCGTTCACGTTCTCTGCCTAATTTCCATTGGAATAGCCGAAAACATTCGCAAAAATCATAGTTTCTGGAAACGGATGACACTGATGACGGCATCACATTGTCAACTAATAAATCCGGGCAATTTTCGCTGTGCCCGGTGTTTTTTAGCATCAGCTACGGCTCTGCTCCTGACTATGTCTTAAAGGAGCGAACTTCAATTTCAGTGAAGTCCCGGACTTGGATTCAGAATTTAACGGAAATAAAATAAAGTAGAATAGCACGGCTTGGCTCAGTTTCTGTCTGTCATATATTGTTGATGTCTCCGACGGGTAGAAATATACGAGGAAATAAAAGACTAACAACAACGGTATGAAGAGACAAGCGACCTTTTGAAAAATAGAAACATTTTTTTAAATAATTTAAACGAGTTGTGTTTGATAGTGAAAAAGGATATGTTCTGTGCTGCGTGGTTTATGCGATTCATGAACAGATATACTTGTGTTTGGGGTAAAAATATATATATATATAATGTACGAAAGATAACGTTTGTCAGCTTAATCTTACCATCGAATGTCATCCAGCTCCGATTGTAAATATAACAATGGTCTTATTTGCATATGATTTTCCTAGGACTTCAAGTGGAAAGGTAAATAAATATCTTTCTAGAGAGACGATTACTTCAAATGGAAAACAATATTCTCATTTGAAGTTATAGAAGCTGAAGATCCATATGTCTGGTTTCTTTCCACGTCTTTAGCAAGGTTCCCATTGTCCGTCCAAACAGATTCACGTCCATTTCGTCTCTACTCGCAATTTTGCACCTTTTGTTTTCTTTGACCATCACCTTTATAAGGATCTTTAGTTTCTAATTCGCGGGTGAACGTGCCTTGACTTCTTTGTCCTTCATCGGTCAGTCAGTTCCTACTACTATGATTACACAGCTTATATATATATATATAAGTAAATTAACCTAGTGAGCCAACAAACCTACCAAGGTTTCACCTAAACGGATCTTCAAGGAACATTGACTGAAGATCAGTTTAGGTGAAACCTTAGTAGGTTTGTTGGCTCACTAGGTTAATTTACTTATTCTGCTCTGCTTAAGTATTGAGCGCTTTTTTGTTATTGATTACTCGTCTCGGGTTTTTTCATTGGGCTACGTACTGGTTCGGTCCAAATCGCTTTGGCTGATATTCATGTGCTTAGCTCTTTCTTTTTTTACAACCATTTTTTGTGTCTGTTTTCTTTCCATCTTATTAGCAAGGTTCCAATTCCAAATAGATTCACGTCCATTTCACCTTTTGCTTTTGGTGGGGTTGGGAGGCCACCATTTGGGTAAAAAAGTTCTCTAATTTTTAATTCACGGGTGAACGTGCCTTGACTTCGTCGCCCATTATCGGTTAGTCAGTTCCTACTACTATCATCACTCAAGCTTAGTGTGTGGAAGGGGAACACTGTCGTTCTTGTTTTTATTTATCTCTCTGTGTATTTATGCATATTGACAACCAAGAATAGGATCAACTTTGAATATATTTTTCTGCCTTCTGGTTGATGAATAAATAAGATGATTTATTAATTTTTGGTTCTCGACTATGTCCGCATATGTAAGTTAATTATCTAATGAAAATGGATTTTCTATTGGTTAATTCGTAAATGTCTTCACTGGCTCCTGAAAGACTATAGGTGTGTACAAATTGGGATTAATTAAATAATTAAATATTGGTAAATCCGACAATAGTTATTCTTTTTAAAATGAGAAAAAAGAGTTGGTTTCAATTTTGAGCTCAGTGTGCTGATTGAATACTGCCTTTTTCATCAGCAAAATCTGATTTTCGCCCCCCAAGGAGGCAATTCGCCCCCCGTTGAGAACTACTTGTTTAGGCCATATTGTTTAGGATGTGGTTTCCGGCTTTCTCTTTTTCAATCTTCTCACTCCTTATCTTTTATTTTTATTTTTATTTTTTTTTTTCAATTGGAGTAGATAGACTGAACTATCGCCCGGTTCACACTCCAACCACGTCTATTGAACAGGTGAAGAGGCTCATCCCTTGTTCCCTGTTTAGGATGTGGTTTCCGACTTTCTCTCTTCTAATCTTTTCATTTTTTCTTTTTTCAATTGGAGTAGATAGACTAAACTATCGCCCGGTTCACACTCCACCCACGTCTATTGAACAGGTGAAGAGTCCCATCCCTTGTTCCCTGTTTAGGATGTGGTTTCCGGTTTTCTCTTTTTCAATGTTTTCACTCTTACGTAGCCCCCTGCACACCAGTGGCGTTACCGCCTTGCTCGGGGTGATATGATTATAAAAAAAAATACCATCAAGCCAGAAGAGCAGTTTAGTTAGAACACAGGAGAGAATATATTCATCTATGAGTTTAATATATGGACAGGAATCCGGCAAGATGGTAGAATAAAGTAAAAGAACAAATTAGGAAACGTATCTCAAAGGGGCGTACGACAAGGATGTTTTCTTTTTACCGGATCGATTTAACTTGTACAGCGAGAATATTTTGAGGACCCTAGATGTTATGCCAGGATTTGTCATCGGAGGCCACAGTTTGAACAGCATAAGATACGCAGACGATACAGTGCTGATTGCAGAAACGGGAAGGAAACTACAGGACCTCCTACAGAAGGTGGCTGAAGAGAGTGACAAAAAAGAACTACAAATAAACTGCAAGATAAACGAATGCATGGTCATCAGCAAAAAGAGCAACCCAAAAGGCCAAATACAGGTGGATGATACTAAAATCAAGCAGGTACAAAAATTTAAATACCTGGGAAATGTTATAACAGACGACGGAAAGTGTGACACAGAGATCCGAAGGCGAATTGGCATGGCGAGGGACGCGTTCCAGAAGCTGAGTAAAGTATTAAGACAGGGAAACTTTCACTAGAAACAAAGAAGAAAATACTATATTGCTATGTGATATCAGTTCTTCAATATGGCAGTGAATGCTGGACATGATCATCAAAGATGACGGAAAAACCTGAAGCAACTGAAATGTGATTCTACAGAAGGATGCTGCGGATATCATGGATCGAACATGTGAGCAATGATGAGGTTTTGGAAAGGATGGAAATGAAAAGGAAATTAATACAGAGCATCAGACAAAGACTTGAAGCAACTGAAATGTGGTTCTACAGAAGGATGCTGCGGATATCATGGACCGAGCATGTGTGCAATGATGAAGTGTTAGAAAGAATGGAAACGACATTTGAAATTAATACTGAGCATCAGGAAGAGACAACTAAAGTTCCTGGGACATGCAATGAGGAAAGAGGTCTTGGAGAACTTGATACTAGCAGACCAGATAGAGGGGAAAAGAGACAGAGGAAAGCAGCGGATAACATATTTTAAGGGCCTGAGCAGGTGGATGACAGAACGGGGGTTGCGAGATGTTACAGGAGAAAGCGTGCTAAGATCCACCAGGAATAGGGTGACGTGGAAGGTTATGATCGCCTACGTCCTGAAAGAACAAGGCACATAGAAGAAGATCTTAATCTGACATGTTTCAATTTTATTAAAGCTTCTTCAGAGATAGAAAGGTGAAAAATAAGAAAGAGACAGTATAATGGTATGTTTGGATTACTTATTGGTCATATATCTGTCACGTGTATTAAACCAACAAATAATTATTAAAATATTCCACGCACATATGTTTAAAAATGGTTATCTATTGTTTTAATAATCGTGACACAGAAAAAAATGGATTAGGAGAGACTGTATAGAGCGGGACTTTGTCATTTTTATTGTATGACTACCAGTATATCTCGGCGTTGCTCGAGTGTAATGCAAGATTTGAAACTCATCTATGGTCCTGGAGCTCAGACTCTTTGGGCGTGGGCACAAAAAACGTAGGTTGTTGAAAGGTTGATCTAGAAGCCGTAGAACTTACTAAAATGAATGGAGGTAAGTCAAATTTTGATTTCCGGTATCGATGTCAAATAAGTTTTCCGTCGCAAACTGAATTTTGAAGGCTAAATAAATCCTTTGAGTAAATGGTATCATGGCTGAGACTAAGAACTACAATTATATCTACGTAGAGCAAAACTCGAAGCAAAAACCAAAATAAAGGACTGAAAACCTGATTTTGATCAGACCCGATAGGTTATCGGGGTATCGATTTTCCCGATAGGATATCGGGGTATCGATTTCCAATATCGGAGTGAAATAAATCATCCAACTAACCTAAGTAAGTCCATGAAAACTTATCGTACCCATCGAGAGTAAAATTGTACAAAATGAGCAATATTGAAGGCTGATATTGGTTTTTGATTAGATTCGATAGAATATGGGGGTATGAACTTCCGATATCAGGGAAGATGTGTCATCTGAGAAGATCTACTAATGTTTGAGTCTAAAAACCATACCTTTACCAAGTTAGAGCAAATTCTGCAGCAAGAACCACGATAAAGAGGCTGAAATCCTGGTCTTGATCAGACCTGGTCGGATATCGGGGCATCGATTTCCGATGCTGAAAGTGGGAGAAATCGGAAAAAAATACGCAGCCCATGACCTGACTGGAAGCCTAAAGAATATTTGTGTGAAGTTTGGTGAGAATCGGATAAAAAATGTGGATTTGTATAAAGGACATACAGACAGACAGACACACAAACATCTTGCCTTTTATATATATAGTTTTTCACTTTCTCTTCTCTCTTTCTCTCTCTCTCTCTCTCTCTCTAATTATTTAACCATGTGATAATCTCTGCTGATCTATATATATCCCTCTCTGTTTTTATCTATCTATCTATCTATCTATCTATCTATCTATCTATCTATCTCCTTAACTTATTCTATCAGTCTTTCTCTCTCTCTTTCTCTATCTACCTTTATGACAAAGAGACACTTGATTGGTTTCTTGTGATCTTCACTTAGTTCTTATTGGTCAGATATGTCACATAAATTAACACAAAAGACAATTATTTTTGAATTTATGTGCGTGGATGTGTATAATAGTGTATGTGTACGTATGTATGGAAACGCTTCTCTGTTTAGGTGTATGCTGGACAGTAACGTTGGTTAATATATGTGTGTGAGCATTTTAATACACGTATGATGAGTATTGCAGTAATTTTTATAAATATGTGTGCGGAATATTTTGGGCAGTAAAGTATGTGATGGCGTGTGAGTGTTGTCTGTTAGTTAATAAAAGTGTACATGTTTATGTGTGTGAAAGAAAATTTCTTTAGATGTTTCCGATTAAATCGTTGAAAATTTAGCGAGATGTTGCGAGGATTTTGTATTTGGAAAGGCTGTTGTCACTTCCTGATGCTCAGTATTAATTTCCTTTTTGTTGCCATTCTTTCCAACACCTCATCGTTGCTTGCATGCTCAGTCCACGATATCCGCAGCATCCTTCTGTAGACCCACATTTCCGCTGCTTCCAGTTTTGTCCTCATTTTCGGTGATATTGTCCAGCATTCACTGCCATATTAAAGAACTGACATCACATAGCAATCCAGTACTCTCTTCTTTGTTTCTAGCGAAATTGTCCTGTTTCTTAATACTCTTCTCAGCTCCTGGAATGCATCCTTGTGCTTTTGGATCTCAGGAATATAAATGTATAGAAACTGCTGTGACCACAAAGTGAGGGGTCAATTTATCTATTGATTGTAATATGGAACTGATCCCCCACTTTATATCCGAAACATCCTTCTGTAGAACCACATTTCCGCTGCTTCCAGTTTTGTCTTCATTTTCGATGATATTGTCCAGCATTCACTGTCATATTGAAGAACTGGCATCACATAGCAATCCAGCACTCTTTTCTTTCTTTCTAGTGAATATCTGGGACACGCAACGAGGAAGGAGAGCTTGGAGAATCTGATACTGACTGGCCAGATACAAAGGAAAGAGAGACAAAGGAAGGCAGCGGATAACATATTTCCAGGGCCTGATCAGTTGGATGACGGAACGGGGGTTGCCAGGGGTAACAGGAGCAAACATACTAAGAGCCACAATGGCTAGGGAGATGTAGAGAACCATGATCGCCTACGTCCTGAAGAGACAGGACACATAGAAGAAGAAGAAGAAGAAGTTGTCACTTCTATTGCGGGTCATTGAAACTCATTTGGTTTGTGATGAATTTGTTGTGGCTGGAATGTTTCACTAAACAAAGATTCATTATTATTTCATCTATTTTTATGCTTTATTTTTATGTATTATTTGGATTGCTATTTATTAAAATATCATTTATTTTATGTGGTATTTAGAATATTATTATAATATGTATTATTTAGAGTATTATTTGCAATTAGTATTATTTTATTTCTTTTTGTATTGGTAAAAAAGTTAGATTCATGAAGAATGGATCTGTAGTAATAAGGTGACGTAATATAATAATTTAAGCGAATTTTTATGGTTGACGGTAATGATATAATTATTTTTTCAAAATACTTTCTCTTTAAAGGGTTATATACTTTTCTTACACTACCGGCCATAATTATTAAACAACCCCAGTTTTTTAAAAAAGAATGATGTATTTCATACTATTTTAGTATTTATTGCCAAGTGGATAATTCTAAATGAAAATAGAATGGTTCTTTTGTTATTACTTTGCAAAATTTTACAAGGCAAATAGCGAAAACTTACCCATCGCACTCTGTAGATTTGATTTATATATATATACTACCGGCCATAATCATTAGGCCAACCCAGTTTTTTAAAAGAAATGATGTATTTCATACTATTTTAGTATTTATTGCCAAGTGGATAATTCTAAATGAAAATAGAATGGTTCTTTTTTTATTATTACTTTGCAAAATTGTACAAGGCAACAAGAAAGCCTTTGATTCGGCCAGCCAATAATAAGAAGAGACTAGCATGGGGAAGAGAGCACAAAAACTGGACACCAGAACAGTTCATTTGATGCACATGTTATTGTGCAGTATTAGAAAAAGAACCATTCTATTTTCATTTAGAATTATCCACTTGGCAATAAATACTAAAAATAGTATGGAATACATCATTTCTTTTAAGAAACTGGGGTGGCCTAGTAATGGGGTGGTCAGTAGTGTAATTAAGATAGCATTATTGAAATCAAAATTATATCCCACGTCGTTTCAATGTAAAATCTATCTATCTATCTATCTATCTATCTGAAAGAGAGAGAGAGAGAGAGA
>JBBBDQ010002060.1:1487500-1522500 GCA_037127315.1 Ascarosepion bandense | reverse complement strand
TGTTCATATCTATCTATCTATCTATCTATCTATCTATCTATCTATCTCAGTCTGTTCATATCTATCTATCTATCTATCTATCTATCTATCTATCTATCTATCTATCTCAGTCTGTTTATATCTATCTATCTATCTATCTATCTATCTATCTATCTATCTATCTATCTCATCTCAGTCTGTTCATATCTATCTATCTATCTATCTATCTATCTATCTATCTATCTATCTAATTTATTCTTTTCAATATCCGTCGATGTCAATCTATAGCTCTGTATTTGCGTCTTTCAATTGATCACCCAAGCAGTCAGTCAATCCAAGTATAGATCTTTGTTTGTTCCTAGATATTATATCTTTTCTGTCAAGAAAATAAGCGTTGGGATCAGTTCCTGCAAGTAACATATTCTATATAAAGGAATATTTCTTTGACAATAGAGAAAAGTGGCACAATTTGAACATGGTTCCTTTGCTATGCACTTTTCCTGTCTCGAATACTACCCCCACCTCCAAACAGCAACAACAACAACAACAACAAAAAAAACAACAAAAAACAAAAAAAAAAACAAAATGAATAAATAAATAACGATGATGATAATTGTGAAGATAAGATGATGAACGGCCATATTTTTGCTCTTTGTTGCCAAGAGTGCGAACCATGAGCGCCGTAAAAAAAAAAAAAGAAGAAAAAAAATCTCCGGCAAATATTGATTTGTTCTTTAATTCAAGAGGATTACGCGTTATTTGACTAGGCATAAATCTGTCAAATAAGCTAAGAGGTTATGGCTTCGTTGTATTGGTTTAAGTGAGGTTCAGAGCTTATAGACGATGGATGACATGATTACACTTCTGCGCATGCGTGAGATTTCTAACTTTATGACATGCGCGTGCTCCTGTGCATACCTATAGGTGTTTGTGTGTGTGTGTTTGTTTATATGTGTGCGTATGTGAATATATTTACATATTTATACGGTGCAGGAGGTACCTGCTTAAATACCTCAAGATAGAGAAAAAAAGTAAAGAAAATGTATACATCTGTGTGACAGATAGATAGATAGATAGATAGATATGAACAGTCTGTGATAGATAGATAGATAGATAGATTTAAATGTAAAGTCTGAGATAGATAGATAGATAGATAGATAGATAGATAGATATGAATTCACTGAGATAGATAGATAGATAGATAGATAGATAGATAGATATGAACAGACTGAGATAGATAGATAGATAGATAGATATGAACAGACTGAGATAGATAGATAGATAGATAGATAGATAGATAGATAGATAGATAGATATGAACACGCTGAGCTAGATAGATATGTAGATTATGAACATAGATAGATAGATAGATAGATAGATAGATAGATAGATAAATCAGTCAGTCAGTTAGTTAAGTGCCATACGTGAAACACGCTTGGTCGATCATGTCTCGAAAGAGACATGACTGACTGGGCAGAAGATTACCCCGCAGTAGGTTGCCATTGCTTTCTGCGGTAGACTGGTTGCCTGCCAATGCTATAGAATCCAATCTGTCCTGTTATTTAACCCATAACTGGAGGGAAGAGACGGATTAATACCATTCCAAGGGTATTTGCGCGTAAGTGAATGCAATGAATTCAACTGAAATTTGAACTCGGCTCCCCCCGATTTCTCGTTCCGAGCTGATATCCACTGCACCACAACGCACATAGATAGATAGATAAAATAAAATAGACTGAGATAAAGAAAGAAAATATACTGAGATTTCGATTGGTAGAGAAAAAGACAGTTAAACTAATAAAGAAAGAGCGAAAGAAAATAGGAAGGAAAGAAAAATAGACGGATAAATAGCTAGATAGAGAAAGAAAAAAGACTGAGATAAATATTTATCATCACTAATCGATATTTTTTAAGTTATTTAAAGCCGAAGCATATATAGAATTTAAGAATAATTCTTTTTTTTTGTTTCTATGGAACATCTCCTGCCCAAATTTTTCAATAAATCTGCAGTTTGAAAATTATTTTTAATCGATACTCGTATTTGAATAGATATTCTGTTTTTAATCAAACAGTATATTTATTTATCGTTACGAAAATGTGCGTCTTTGGGAGGGTTCGAACGTACGACCCCTAACAACATAAGGAAAACCACTAATTGATTTGGTATGTCTTAGATCGCTCGATTAGGAAAGAGTCTACCGATTAACAACATTGTATGCTTAAGTTTGTTGACATTACGTTACACTTTCAGAGCAGAGATAGTTATTTACGTAAAATCGAAAACTGTTATTGTTTGTTTGGGTTTTGTTTAACGGCAGATCAACACCTCTGTGAGTTATTTTATGCCAAAAAGGTGGGTTTTTAAGGTATGTTTTAATGTTTGCTTATAGTGAGAAGGTTGAGTTAGTTAGATTTTAATGAAAAATGTTTTTAAATCAATTTTTATTTTAGAAACTTAAAATGTCTTTTAGTTTTATGTTCAAAAATGTTTTACTGAGAATAATTTTTTCTTTCAAAAATGTGTCATAGTAATAACTTTTTCTTCAAAAATGTATTGTTGGTAATATTTTTCCTTCAAAAATGTTTTTATATGTATATACTAGCAGTATAGTCCGGCGTTGCTCGGGTGTAATGAAAGATTTAAAACTAATCCATGGTCCTGGAGCTTAGACCCTTTGGACGTTGGCACGAAAGACTAAAAAGCAATAGTTGTTTCCAGTTAAAGCGAAACCGTAAACTGAAAGAAAAATGAATGGATGTAAGTCAAATTTTGATTTACTGGTATCGATATTAAATAAGATTTTTCGTCGTAAACTGAATTTTGAAAGCTAAATAAGTCCTCTGAGTAAATGGTATCATGGCTGAGACTAAGAACTACAATTATACCTACTTAGAGCCAAACCCGAAGCAAAAACTAAAATAAAAGAGCTGAGAAAATACAAACATACAGGCAGATAAACAGACACACACACAAACACCTTGCCTTATATATATATATATATATATTATCGATTTTTTGCACTATTGTAAGAAATGCAACATTGAAACTTCTGAATATCGTTTCATATGTCTTTGTCTATGAGTGTATCAAATTTGATTAAAATCGGACCACTCCTTCTATAACCCGATTTATTCGATTATCGATTTTCGATATTTATCGGGGGTACCTCGACACAAAACCTAGCTAAAAACACTCGCAGACGCTTACAGTGTCAACTATGCAAATTTTCAAGAGAATATTTATAGGTAACGGACACACACACACACACACACACACGCAGAGACAAAGTTACATTTATAAATAAGTTAAGATTTTCGAAATAAATGACCATCTCTGCTCTGAAATGTATCATAATGTGAACATATGTGAACAGACAATGTTACGGAAAGTATAGTGTTTCATCAAAAACAGAATATCTATTCAAATACGAATAACGATTAAAAATAAGGTTCAAAGAAATAAATTAAACATATTGGTTGTGAATTCTATTTCGTTAATTTCCGAAAAAGTCATACAGACAAGAAATAAGTTTAGCAGATATACCAATATAGAAAGAAGCGTAAGACAAGGGTGTGTCTTCTCACCGGATTAAATCAACCTACACAGCGAGGCGATTCTGAGAGAATTCGAAGTCCTACGAGGTTTCATTATTGGCAGTCACAATCTTAAATATATCAAATATGCAGATGACACAGTGTTGAGAGCAGACACGGAAAGGAAACTACAAAATCTCCTACAGAAGGTAGCGAAGAAAGCAAGAAGAAAGGACTAAGTGTAAGCGACAGGAGAGAATGCAAGCTTATCAGCAAAAAGATGAGTCTAGAAGCCAAATTACAAATCAAGGGGTACTTAAAAAACAAGTATAAAATTTAAATATCTGTGAAGTGTTCTAACAGACGACGAAAAGTGCGATACTGAGATTCGGAGACGTATTGGAATGGCCATAGGTGCAATCCAAAAGCTAAACAGAATATTGAGAGACAGGAACATTACATGAGAAGCAAAGAAAAGAAAATTGAACTGTTATGTGATATGAGGTGATATCTTCCTGTATGCCAACGAATGCAACACAATAAATTAGGGACTAAAAGGAAAAATAATAAGAAAAGAGTACTGAATTGATACGTGATATCTGTCCTCCTGTATGGCAGTGAATGCTGGACAATCTCCTCAAAGATGAAGAAGAGACTTGAAACAAGAGAAACAAAGAAAAGAGTACTGAACTGTTACGTGATATCTGTCCTCCTGTATGGCAGTGAATGCTGGACAATCTCCTCAAAGATGAAGAAGAGACTTGAAGAAAGAGAAACAAAGAAAAGAGTACTGAACTGTTACGTGATATCTGTCCTCCTGTATGGCAGTGAATGCTGGACAATCTCCTCAAAGATGAACAAGAGATTTGAAACAAGAGAAACAAAGAAAAGAGTACTGAACTGTTACGTGATATCTGTCCTCCTGTATGACAGTGAATGCTGGACAATCTCCTCAAAGGTGAAGTAGAGACTTAAAGCAAGAGAAACAAAGAAAAGAGTACTGAACTATTACGTGATATCTGTCCTCCTGTATGGCAGTGAATGCTGGACAATCTCCTCAAAGATGAACAAGAGATTTGAAACAAGAGAAACAAAGAAAAGAGTACTGAACTGTTACGTGATATCTGTCCTCCTGTATGGCAGTGAATGCTGGACAATCTCCTCAAAGATGAAGAAGAGACTTGAAACAAGAGAAACAAAGAAAAGAGTACTGAACTGTTACGTGATATCTGTCCTCCTGTATGGCAGTGAATGCTGGACAATCTCCTCAAAGATGAACAAGAGATTTGAAACAAGAGAAACAAAGAAAAGAGTACTGAACTGTTACGTGATATCTGTCCTCCTGTATGACAGTGAATGCTGGACAATCTCCTCAAAGGTGAAGAAGAGACTTAAAGCAAGAGAAACAAAGAAAAGAGTACTGAACTATTACGTGATATCTGTCCTCCTGTATGGCAGTGAATGCTGGACAATCTCCTCAAAGATGAACAAGAGATTTGAAACAAGAGAAACAAAGAAAAGAGTACTGAACTGTTACGTGATATCTGTCCTCCTGTATGGCAGTGAATGCTGGACAATCTCCTCAAAGATGAACAAGAGATTTGAAACAAGAGAAACAAAGAAAAGAGTACTGAACTGTTACGTGATATCTGTCCTCCTGTATGGCAGTGAATGCTGGACAATCTCCTCAAAGGTGAAGAAGAGACTTAAAGCAAGAGAAACAAAGAAAAGAGTACTGAACTATTACGTGATATCTGTCCTCCTGTATGGCAGTGAATGCTGGACAATCTTCTCAAAGATGAAGAAGACACTTGAAGCAAGAGAAACAAAGAAAAGTATACTGAACTGTTACGTGATATTTGTCCTCTTGTATGGCAGCGAATGGTGGGCAGTTTCCTCAAAGAAGAAGAAGAGTCTTGAAGCATCAGAGATGGAAACGAAAAGGCAACTTAAAACTATCAGAAAGAGGCAGTTTCAATTTCTGGGACACGCAATGAGGAAAGAGTCCTTGGAAATTTTGATACCCACAAGACACGTTGTGTTCCGGGAAAAACAGTGCGTAACATATTTTATGAGTCATAGATAGAGATGACTAAACATAGATAGATAGATAGATAGATAGATAGATAGATATGAACAGACTGTCATAGATAGGGATGACTAAGCATAGATAGATAGATAGATAGATAGATGAAAAACTAGCGTGAGATCAAAGTCCCTTGGGGTGTAAAAATCAAATAAAGTTCGAGAAATGCAGAAAACGCCCATAAATAATAAAGAAAAGTATAAAAGTGGATGGAAGAAATCTCGTGATAGTCTCTGTAAAAAAATTACCGATTTTAATCACTAAAATTTCCTTTGTTCGCTACTGTATATTAAAAGGTTCGGTTGTTTGAAATTACAGCGAAATGTTTCTGCATTATATAAATGGTAATTCTTATCGAAATCAGTATTTCGCACAGAGGCGGGCACACAAGAATATTCGTAATAGATAGATAGATAGATAGATAGATAGATAGATAGATAGATAGATAGATATGTTCTGTTATAGATAGATGGGAACAGTCTAGGATAGATAGATAGATAGACAGACAGATAGATAGATAGATAGATAGATAGATAGATAGATAGATATGATCTGTTATAGATAGATGGGAACAGTCTAGGAGAGATAGATAGATAGATAGATAGATAGATAGATAGATAGATAGATAGATAGATAGATAGATGGGAACAGTCTAGGATAGATAGATAGATAGATAGATAGCTAGATAGATAGATAGATAGATAGATACGAACAGAATGAGATAGATAGATAGATAGATAGATAGATAGATAGATAGATAGATAGATAGATATGACCTGTTATAGATAGATGGGAACAGTCTAGGATAGATAGATAGATAGATAGATAGATAGATAGATAGATAGATAGATAGATAGATAGATAGATATGATCTGTTATAGATAGATGGGAACAGTCTAGGATAGATAGATAGATAGATAGATAGATAGATAGATAGATAGATAGATATGTTCTAGATAGATAGATAGATAGATAGATAGATAGATAGATAGATAGATAGATAGATATGTTCTGTTATAGATAGATGGGAACAGTCTAGGATAGATAGGTAGATAGATAGATAGATAGATAGATAGATAGGATAGATACGAACAGAATGAGATTGATAGATAGATAGATAGATAGATAGATAGATAGATAGATAGATAGATGAAAAGAATGAGAGAGTTCACTAGCTAGCTAGATATAAACAGACTGAGATAGATAGATAGATAGATAGATAGATAGATAGATAGATAGATAGATAGAAGTAGAAATAAATTAGGACGTAAAAGATGAAATGAAATTCTAAAGATAAAAAATAAAGACCAGATGCAATAAAGAAGAATCTATAATTCGATGGAAATAAATCTCGCTAGAACCTCTATCAAAATTATGACTGGTTTCATTCAACGAATTCCTCCGCATTTGATCCCAGAAGATAATTGCGGAATCAATGGTTGAATAAATCGGACCGCTTCTTCTTTTGCTAATGAATGAAAAAAAAAAAAATGCGGATATTCAAATTCTACATTGAAGCGACCGAGACAGTGAAATTGAAAGTGTTGGCTGGGATGATACGCTATCGCCGAGTGGATCAACGAATTTGGAGTTTCTTTTCTTTTGCTTAGGACGAGCACAATCGGATTCATGAATAGAGATCTATGCTTGCCGGAGATGTTATTAGCCGAGCCGCAGTCAATGGAATAGGCGGTGATACAACGCATCACCGAATACCTCTGCGAATTTTCGTTCCAAAATACTGCTTATCATTTTCAAGACTGTCAAATGATTCCATCTCTCTCTCCCTCCATATATATATATATATATATATATATATATATATAAATTTTTTTTTTAATCGTATCACCCCGAGCAAGGCGGTAACGCCACTGATGTGCAGGGGGCTACGTAATAGTGAAAAGATTGGAAAAGAGAAAGCCAGAAACCACATCCTAAACAGGGAACAAGGAATGAGCCTCTTAACCTGTTCACTAGACGTGTGTGGAGTGTGAACCGGGCGATAGATAGATCTATCTACTCCAATTGGAAAAAAAAACAAAGTGAGAACATTGGAAAAGAGAAAGCCGGAAACCACATCCTAAACAGGGAACAAGGAATGAGCCTCTTAACCTGTTCACTAGACGTGGGTGGATGTGAACCGGGCGATAGATAGATCTGTCTACTCCAATTGAAAAAAAACAAAAACAAAGTGAGAAGACTGGAAAAGAGAAAGCCGGAAACCACATCCTAAACAGGAAACATGTATATATATATATATATATATATATATATATATATATATATGCTAGACTTTGAAAAAACAGTAGCTACACACGCATCTACGCATCGTTCATTCAGTAATAAATTTGAACACTCTCAGCTACTGGCGTGTGTATACATTGTATATAACACGCTAAAGTCAGGCTTCCGCTATCGAGTGCCAAAAGCTCAGAGGTAGAATCGTCGATTGATGTCAGTTCTGTGTTTCAATCCTGATTAAATGCAATCGGATGTCTAACTGTAATCATGAGCTGTGATACAACGAAACAGATCTGTTTGAGTATATATATATATATATATATATATATTATAAATTATGTTTTAGAACATGTACATTATTTTTTAATATATGTCATAGACAATCATATGTTTGTTTCAACGTTGGGTACGTTTCTTCGGGAGGTAAAAACAAAACTGAATTCGTCTGCTCCCTATAGTTGTGGGAGATTGGTTGGGGTTATTGATAATGAAGGGAATGTGTCTTCTAGAGTTTTGAAGAGCCTGGTGTGTAAGTGCTAAATTGTTGATTAATGGTATTATCTGTTGGAGTGTATGTTTTTATCTGTTGGGTATATCTTTTAGTTAGAATTTCGCAGAGATTGGTGTGTGGGGGGTTTATTACTCGGTCAGTTTTGTGTGTTTGAGTGGGGTTTTCTTGTGTGTGCGATTGGGGACTTGTTTGCTGACCTTAAAATTTTTTAGGTGTTTTGCTTAGCTCGCTCTTGATTTATTTGTGTCTGTTTTTACCAGACAAATTTTATTTATTCTCTTTCATTTAGTGGCGAGGCTGTTTTTCTTAGGGTTCCGAGACGTGATAGGGGGGGTGTTTTTTCTTTTTAATTTTGATTTTTTCAGTACGGCATATTTTTTATTTTAGCGGGATCGGGGTGTCTATTCATATTTATTGTATTTAGGCAAATTTGTTTCTAAAAAGTCTAAACTTGCATTCTTTCGGAAGTAAATGCAAATTTCTATTTTGTCAGCTTTTATAATGTTTCTAAATTTGTATATTTAAGCTTAATATTGAATTTAGAAGATTGATTTTTTCCTTTTAATTCTTTTTTTTTTAATTTGAGAGCTATTTTTTTAGTTTGGGAGTTATTTTTTTTCTTTTGGAATATTCAACTTTGTTGTAGACTTTCGTAATTTGATCGATTTAAGTGTGGATTGTTTTGTATTTAGGCGAGGTTATTTATAAAAAATAAAAAATTGCATTTTTTAGAGGGCAAATGTAAATTTGTATTTTACCAGTTTTTTATAATTTATCTAAATTTGTATATTTTTTAATCTTGATTTTGAATTTAGGGGATCGATTTGTTTTCCTTTAATTTTTAATTATTCCTAGAGTTTGGGAGCCTGTTTACTTCTTTTAATTTTACATTTTATTTATTTAGATGTTGTTGTGGGTATTAGATCTTACTTTAAGGGTTTATTAGATCGATTTTTCTGTAGCATTTTTAGTCTTTTATAACAAGAATATCTAGTCAAACTCCTAGTATTTCCTAGCATGATTGTAGGGTTAGGTCCCTAATGTGTTTACAGTTTACTGTGGTTTCGTGCCTCTGGTTTAAAAGCTTGTTACTATTTATATATTTAAGGATCTCTATTTTTTCTTGAAGGCAGAGAAAACATGTTTTTTTTTATAGATTTTGCTGTTCTTGCTTGTTTGAGGATTTTCCTTTTAACCTTAGGTGTTTTATTTTCGTTTTTTTAATTTCCAAAAGTATTTTGAGAGAGACGTCATGTTTTGTTTTTCTTTGTTATTGAAGGATGAGAGGTGATTGTAAAAGCGCTTTTTAAATACGTTCATGGTATTCCCAATATATATTTTTTCCTCTTTAGGATTTTCTATGGATGAGAACGAACACATATATATCAGATATTTTGTCAGACATTTATTGGTCATGGGGCATTGATTGGGGTTTCTACAGTTACTAAGGTTGTTGTCACTGGACGGACTTGTATTAGCGTTGGATTTAATTTTGCTGTGTAGTTTTAATATTTTGGTGTTATGCATTTTTATTACTTTTTCTAGATTATTGGAACAGCTATAACTTAATTTTATGGTATTTTTATTGAAGATTTTGCTCAGCGGGTTATTTTTGAGAAAGTGTTTTTCTATTAATTTAAGGAATTTATGCCCCAGCTTGAAGTTAACTGATTACACACCAGGCTCTTCAAAACTCTAGAAGACACATTCCCTTCATTATCAATAACCCCAACCAACCTCCCACAACAACAATGAACCAAATATAGGGAGCAGACGAATTCAGTTTTGTTTTTACCTCCCGAAGAAACGTACCCAACGTTGAAACAAACATATGATTGTCGAGGACATATATTAAAAAATAATATACATGTTCTAAAACAATTTATAATAAATATTCACAGCTCTATACATCTTATATCGAGCACTGTTTTAAATTAATATTTTGGACGGAAAAAATTCTTTCTTCGTTCTGTACCCACTCGGATATATATATATATATATATATATATATATATATATATATATATATGAAATTATTTGTTTGAACATTATTTTTAATGTTCAAACAAATCATTTCAAATTTTCGGTTGTTTATATAAATACATAGCGTAGTACAGTCGTGTATGTATATATATATATATATATATATATATATATATATATATATATAAATGCACTACTAGCCATAGTTATTAGGCCACCCCTGTTTTTTAAAAGAAATGATGTATTTCATACTATTTTTAGTGCTTATTGCCAAGTGGATAATTCTAAATGAAAATTGAATGTTTTTTGTTATTATTACTTTTTAAACTTTTACAAGACAAGGAAGCAGAGATGAACTTGTCCGTATCACCCTAAATTTTCTTCATTCTTTCATTGATGAAACTGCAATATAGGTAATTATTAAATATTTATGAATTCATTTGATGCGCATGCTATTGTGCACTACTAACAAAAGAACCATTCTATTTTCATTTGCAATTATTCACTTGGCAATAAATACTAAAATTAGTATGAAATATATCTTTTTTTTTTTTGGAACACCGACGTGGCCTAATAATTATGACCGGTAGTGTATATATACTCTGGTTAAGAACAATCGCCTTGGCCGATAAACGAAGAATACAAAACTTGTTTATATAAAAATATTTACTTATATCATCATTCTTCGTAAAACTCAGTTGTGTAGATTAGTAGTCAGAGGAAATATTTGTGTTCTACTTTATTACCCGAAAAAAAAACCAAAAAAACAAAAAAAAAAACCAAAAAAAAAAAAAAGAGCCGTTCCTTTACAAGCTGAATTGCGCCATCTGTAGATAGGCACATCTATTCATCATTTTTATTTTTATATTGAGCCTGTTTTAAATGAATGTTTTGAACATTGCAATTTTATCCTCCGTTCATTTATATTTGGATTATATATACACTACAGATATGTGTTTGTGCGTATGCGCGCGTGTGTGTAGAGAGAGAGAGAGAGAGAGAGAGAGAGAGAGAGAGAGAGAGATATCATTGCTGAGACTAAGAACTACAATTATACCTACTTAGAACCAAACCCGAAGGAAAAACCAAAATAAAAGGGATGAAAAAATATAGACATACCGGCCGATAAACAGACACACACACAAACATTTTGCCTTATATATATATTATCGATTTTCTTCACTATTGTAAGAACTGCAACGTTGAAACTTCTGAATATCGTTTCTTATGTCTTTGTCTATGAGTGTATTAAATTTGATTAAAATCGTACCACTCCTTCTATAAGCCGATTTTTTCGATTATCGATTTTCGATATTTATCGGGGGTACCTCGACACAAAACCTAGCTAAGAACACTCGCAGACGCTTATAGTAAAACTATGTAAATTTTCAAGAAAATCGGTTCAGCCTTTTTGAAGTCTATAGGTAACGGACACAGACATACACAGACACACACGCACACATACACACACAGAGACAAAGTTCCATTTATAAATAAGTTTATATATATATATATATATATATATATATATATATATATATAGAACACCTTTTACATTAGAATATGTAAGTAATTACTATAAAATTTTGTAGTAGTTCCAATTAAATTTGTAAAATATTTATTGCTTTATTTTTATATTGAGCCTGTTTTAAATGATTGTTTTGAACATTGCAATTTTATCTTCCGTTCATTTACATTTGGATTATATATATATATATATATATATATATATATATATATATATATTCAAGATAACATTGAAGGTAGTAGTTTTCTTTTGTTTCTATGGGAAAAGTTTTTTTCTTTGCTGACTTCTCAGTCAACCACCCCTTCTTTCTTTTTTCTTCTTTTTCATTTCGCATCTGTCCCTCTTAGATGGCTGCATTTCGGCTTTTTGAACTGTTGACTCGGGTATGGAGGAGGGGTATGTCTTCTAGTAAGAGACATAGGTATCTGTCTGCTTTCCCTTTTTTACTTCCTTCAATTCAAAAATTGTTAATCCCACCCCATTCTATGTTTCTATGGATGGAAGTTTTTTTTTGGGGGGGGGGGACTTCAGCCGGCAAAAAATCTTTTAAAACAATTGAATTTGAGTAAATAAAATTTTATGTTTATAATTTCGGGCATGTGCGTTTTTTGTTTTTGATCATATCTGTAACATAAGTATGCGAAAAGATATATATATATATATATATATATATATATATATGAGTTGAATATATGGATTGAAATCCAACAAGATGAACAGAAAAGTAAAGAACAGGTAGGTAAAAATGTTTTAATCTTTCATTTTAATAAGCTTCTGCAGATACCGAAAGGTTGAAACCAAGGTCGCGTATTTGGCTGACATTCGGAAGTAGTATATATATATATATATATATATATATATATATATATATATATATATAGAGTCATCTGCAGACCGCCCTGTTTTGCTGTATCACAGCTCATCAGTACGTTTAAACATCCGATTGCTTTCAGCTAGGATTGAAACCCGACCGAGTTGACATCTGTCGGAGATTCTACGTCTAAGCTATCGGCGCACAGTGGAGAAAGACAGATTTTTAGCGTGGTATATACACAATGTATACAAACTCCAGTAGCCAAAAGTGTTTAATCCATTGCTGTAGAACGATGCGTAAATACTGGTGAGCATATATATATATATATATATATATATATATATATATATATATATATATATATAACGGAAAACTCAACACCTCATTTAAATTGTTTATAAATTATAATTCATTTCAATGAGCTTAATTAGCTTATTTCATCAGTTGTTCAGGTAAAATTTTTTGTACCAAATGGAAGGTATATTGTGTGGTCTGATGAAATGAGCTAATTAAAGTCATTGAAATGAATTATAATTTGTAACCAATTTAAATGAGATGTTGAGTTTTCCTTTATAAATATTATATTGCTCTGGATAACATCCATTGAGCTCTCTACATAGATACAACATTTAATATTTTATATTAATTTAATCTTCTTGGATTATCCTCGCCGTTTACGTTTACATCTATATATATATATATATATATATATATATATATATATTAATGTAGGTTTCATTGAATAATATAGACAAGTTTTGTCTATTAATTTTGTGTAGGATCCGTTCATACCGTCTGATATACTTGATGGTGATGTCGTTAAAAGACAACAAAAAATCACAGTATTTGTTGAATTTTTTATCAGGTCTAAGCTTTCGGCTCACATAAGCCATTATCAAAGAGTAAATAATAACACACAGTAAACATAGAACATTTAAGCTATTAACAATAAAGATAATTGAATTGAAAATATATATATATATATAGATGTCCAGTCCGTAAACGGCGAGGATAATCCAAGAAGATTAAATATATATATACATATATATATATATAGAATTACGTGAAGACGGAGAGGATTATCCAAAAGATTTTATCTGATTCATATAAATTTTTCAATTAGATAGAAATAGAGAGCTCAATGCATATTATCCAGAGCAAATATATTGAGTAAAACTGTTTAAATATGTGTTGAGTTTTCTTCTCAATATATATATATATATATATATATATATATATATATATATATATACTAAAAGCACAGAGTTCGAGGCCGCTGCAAATTTTCTTTAATATTCTTTAATTTAATGCAATATTTTTGTGTCTATTAAAAGTGGAATATAACATTTCAGAATAAACTCTTATCTAGTAAAAATTTAATTCCGCCACCAGAATTTACTTGTGCAACTAGACTGGCAATAAGGTCCCACCCATTTACAGTTAGATCAACCAAATGCAACCGACAATTCTACTTCGTCAGCTTCTTTTCTCGCACTTGACGCCTGTGAAACTCCCTTTCATATACTTGCTTTATTGACGGCTATAACTTCCAGGAATTTAAATGCAATGTCAATACCCATCTCTTATCCACTTGACTCTAATCTTTTCTTGCTTACGGCCATATCACGTTGAATACACCGGTTCTCGTCCGATCACCGAAGTTAAGCAAAGTTGAACCTGGTCAGTACTTAGATGGGTGACCGCTTGGGAATATCAGGTGCTGTAAGCGTTTAGTGACGGATGTGCGTTGTGGAAAGAGAAATCGGTTAGCCAAGTTCGAATTCCAGTTGAATACCCTGCATTCACTTAAGCACTGGTACGTTTGGGAAAGGTATTAATCCGTCACTTCCCTCCAGTTATGGGTTAAGTAACAGCGCATGAGTTGGGGACCCTTCACTTAAAAACAAATCCCAATGATTCTTGGTACTCGAAAAAAATAGTATTACAAGACACTAAACTTATATAAAAAAAAGCAGCAATAAATTGTTGAAAGAAAAAGGTATTACCAGCAATAAATAAATAAAATTTAGTTAGTAATAAATGACCCACCGAGGTGTTGATATGCCATAAAACAAAACAACCAACCAACTAATCCTTTCTACATCACGTTCTACATATCTTGTTCTTTTCTTTTCTCTCTACCTGTCTTCACACCTGTGTTCCCATCCTTTTCTTGCTCTTTCTCTGACACACCCTGTAACTGGTTCGTCTTTCACTTCACTCTTCCGACTAAACTTTTACTCTTATGTAGCCACCTGCAAATTAGTGGCGGCACCGCCTTGCTCGGAGGGAAACGATTAAAAAAAAATTACCTAACATCGCCATCATTTTTGTTTGCGTCAGTAAAACCATCATGCGTCTTAATTACTTCTTTGAAAATTATTCTATTTCTCTACAACAGTTTTTAAAGATAAATAAATGGTATACCTTCCCAGGCATTCTTCATCATTAAAACAGCTCGCTCTTACTCTTTGGATCTTCTCTTCAAAACTTCGTATCCAATTCAGCCCATACTAATTCAATGGAGGGAGAGATGAGGGGAATGAGATTATGCTACATGTATGTCCACATGCACCCTTATTGCGATATTGGAGTTTATAATATTTTTCTGATAAAATATCAACTAGTCAATTCATATTTGGGTAGCGGAAATGTACTTTTATATCTTTCCCAAAGGTATTAGTTCGTAGGTGAAATTAATGAACTTGATTGGAATTGGAACTCAGTCTTCCGATATTAAATTTCACGGTGTTAACCATTACATAAAAACATTAATTGAATGAAGCATAATCCAGTCCAATATCAAAAGGTATAAACCGGAGGTATGTCATTATTTTTAATAAAGCGTAAACCACACCTCTGTCTACATTTCGATTCGAATGTAAATTAAGATTCTTAACATTTTGACTCTAGGGTAAAACGGACCATTTGATTGAAGCATTACCCAGACCCATGTCTACCTTTTTAGAATCAAAAGATATAAAACTTAAGTCTACCTTGTTAATGTAATGTAAACCAAACCCTTCTGTCTACCTTTGGATTCGAATGTAAACTAAGATTCTTAACATTTTGACTCTAGGGTAAAACGGACCATTTGATTGAAACATTACCCAGACCCATGTCTACCTTTTTAGAATCAAAAAATATAAAACTTAAGTCTACCTTGTTAATTTAATGTAAACCACACCACTGTCTTCATTAAATCATAAATTATGAATTATTAGGTGTATGGGTAGTTTTTTAAGGCTGTCACAATGCGTTTATTAAAATAAAGGAAGGTGAAGAAGGTGTTGGGTATTACCTTTTTTTATTAATCAGTAATATTTCGAGATCATGACACATCTTCAGAATGATAGGAGGGCTTGATTTCACGTCCGTTCGTGGTCGGAGCCTTTCCTGATATACACAATGCTTCAAGCAAATTACAAAACTCCCCTATGACTGTCTAGGTTTTGACACTAGAATAAAACTTATCTATGACTATTTGATTGAAGTGAAATCTAGAATATCTACTATTTCAGAGTTAAAAAATATAAACCCTACTAATGTCTATCTATTTAATGTGAAAATAAACCACACCTCTGTCTACCTTTGGATTCTAGCTTAAACCAGAACTATCTCATTTTGACTCGAGGGCAAAATACACCCCTGGCCATTTGATTGAAGCAAAATCCAGACACGTATCTACCTTTTTAGAGTTGAAAGATATAACAATTTACTCAATAAATCCCGGGTCTGACATACAGATAACACAACTGATAAAAATCCATACAATTTTGTATAAAGTACTAACCTTCAAGTGACACATTACAAAATTTGGGCCCATTCGGGTTATTAATTTACAAATTACAGGTATTTAAGTAAAGCTACTGTTGCAAATTTTCAAAACAATGGAAAAATCTGAATTTCGTGTTTTGATAAAGCATTGCTTTCTGATGGGAAAAATACTATTCAAGCAAAATCCTTTCAATGTGTTTAAGAGAACCTTTTCTATCAGAACCATGTCTAATTAAAATAGCCCAAATCACAAGAGAAATTATGGATGTCTTCATGTTCCACATTTTTGAAAGTTCTACTTCAAGATTTTTGATAGTTTTTTGATACAATGTCAGGTCAGTTAGCTTTGCTTGTTCTGTCTGTGTGAAACGTTATTGTAAAGTCCCATAAACTTGTTAAAGGACAAATGTTTGTTATTATTAAGAAACCCTCACCCCGCCTGACGTGAAATATTGATTAAACCTATTCATCCTAACTCCATTCTCAACTCTTTCCCTCCATCTGTCCTGTGAGTATCTGATTCTCAATGCCCTCGTTCCTCATTAAATATCCCAGATATTTTAGCTGTCTTTGCTGATGTTAAGTATAAGATTCCTTTTCGTTTCCATTCTCTCCAAAACTGGACATGTTCGGTCTATGATGTTCTCAACATCCTTCTGTGGAACCATATTTCTGTTGCTTCAAGTATTTCCTTCATCTTTGAAGCATTCACTGCCAAAGAGAAGGACAGACATCACTTAATTCAATACTCTTTTCTTTGTTTCAAAAGAAATTTTCTTGTCTCTTAATACTTTGCATAAAAATTTCGAATGCATCCTTGGCCATCCCAATGCGCCTTCGGAGCTCATTGTCGCACTTTCCGTCTTTCATGAGAAGAATGTCAATTTTGAAAATTTATTTCCATCATCAAATATTGGAAACAATTTTGTTGCAAACCAGACTGTTCTTTGTTGAAAAGTTTAATAGTAATTGGAATTGATCTTTTATTTAATTTTTGACAAATTTTTATAAGATTTAGAAACCCACTTACGAAATTTCCCCACAAAATTAAAAGCGATAAAACAATATATATATATATATATATATATATATATATATATATAAAGAGAGATTGTAACACACACACACACACACACACACACAAACACACACACACACAGATGGAGAGAGAAAAAGAGAGAAAGAAAGAATGAAATACTTATGACTTCGTCATATCGACTCATTGGCAAGATTTGTAAGAAAATTTAATGACCATGACACTGAATTGGCCAGTGAATATTTGACAGCCTGCAGGTAAGTTGTTAGTCTAGGAATATTACTGTGCCCGCAAGATATGGATAGGGCGTGGGCTATTATCGGTTATATTGCTGAGACGATTTTTATTACCTTCTGCAGTGTTTATGAAGCCATTACTTTATAAAACATATATATATATATATATGAGACAGAGAGAGAGAGTAAAAAATCAAATATAGCAGTATGATATAATTGAACTAAATTTTAATTTAAAAAACGTAGATTACCTAAAACGAAGCAATGTCGTACTTTTCTCCGAATCTAAAAATATAAGTTATCCTCAAAATTAATTGGGAAAGAAATGGCTTCAGGCAATCGTAATTCTTCATTTTGTGTGCTATATCTAGCTATCTTGCTTCGTGAAAAATTTTCGCGTACGGTCAATCGGATGACAGGAATGGCTGTTAAGCATCGAACTTAGGAAGTTGTTCCGAGTGACTCAATAAACGTATTATGCGTTCCCAAAAAGAACCTAAAAATAAAAATCAAACGCGGAGATTTTTCTCTTAAGAGCATTGGAGGTCTTTTAATATAACTTGTCAGCTAATACAACAAAAAAAAAACATTTTTGACTAAATGTTCACGAAGCCACCCATCCCAGGTAGAATGGGCATCTCGACGTGGTCTAATAGTCAGCAAGTAGTGAATTCAATTGGATGCTCATTATTTTCGGCCTTGTGCCATAATAAGCTATCCCTAGAAGTTTTTGTCTTCTTTTTCGCTTCCAGCAGTACCATGCGTCTTAGTGGCATTGTTACCTTACTTGAGGTGAATTAATAAAACAGAGAAGAAGTAAGTGCTGGTTATAAGGAATTGTAGAATAGTTCTTTTATAACTGTATCGCTCCAAACAAGGCATCATTCTGGGGGTTACATAGGAGGAAAGTTATGTGAAGGAGTGACAGAATACAGGGGGTGTCAGGAAGCGGGTAGGAGAGGGATGAGGATACTGCAGAAATGAGATGAGAGCATGAGAGAGAGGATGCAAGTTAGTGAGATAGGAGATGACTATTGACTTTACATTTAAATTCTTGGGGATTGTAGCTGTCGCGGAAGCAAGTAAATGGAAGGGAATTCCACAGGCGGGAAAGTGCGAGAAAAGAAGCTGATGGAGTAGAATTTTTGTTAACATCTTATTGGTTTCACAGTAAAGGGGTGGTAACTAGTTGCTAATCTTGTGGCTCGATCAAATTCCTATATAGTGGGTCACCAGTGAGCTAAGTTCATCGGAGCAAAAGCCGTGAAAGTACTTGTAGAAGAGACACAGGGAAGCTACATTGCGCCGGTGAGAAAGTGACTGTATCCAAGATTCTCCGTTGGATTTTGTCAAGCATCCCTAGGTAGATAGCAGGAGCACACGACCAGATATAGCAGCGGTATTCAATGCACGGGTGGATGGTAGATTTATAGATGTGCAGGATTGTTTCAGGCGGAAAAAAACTTCCTGGCCTTACACAGAAAACCGACTTTCTTAGCAGCGGATTTAGCTATGGATTCTATGTAGTCATTCTACTTGAGTTCTGTTGTGAGAGTTAATCTGAAGAGGTTCAGTTTTTACTTTTAGGGAGATTAGCCTGATCCTTGCTAATGGACGATAGGAGCAATTGTCTGTGGTGGTTAATAGATAGCAGCTTCGTTTTGGAAGCATTAAAATTCACGAGCCATTTCTTACCCTAGTCCGTTACAGATTGGAGGGCCTTTTCAATCTCGGCGGCGAGGTTTGCTTTGTCGGCCTCGGCAGATTTTTGATCGAGGCGAGAATAAATCGTAGTGTTGTCAGCGTATATGTCTACTTGGGATCTTATTACATCGGGGAGATTGTTAATGTAGATAAGAAAAATATAACACCTGGAATAGAGCCTTGAGGGACATCCGCGTTGGTATGATAGTATTGGGAGGCATGTCCATTCAATACTACCTTAATTGTGCGATTTGAAAGAAATGAATGGATTAGGTCGAACAATTGTCCAGTTAAACCCTAACCTCGCAGCTTGCATAGAAAGCCAGCATGTCAGACTCTGTTCAACGCTTTGGAGATATCTAGGGGAACAGTTCGTGCTTCGCCGTTCTTGTCGAGGGTCTGGTGTATATACTTAGTGATGGTCGTGAGCATATCAGCAGTAGACCTGGTAATAGCGAAAACCATACTGTTCGTCAGAGAATAGTCTGTGGGCTGTGATGTGTTGTACTACCTCGGCGTTGATGATGGCTTCGAACACTTTGCCAAAGATCGGTAGGGGGATGAAAGGGTGATAATTAGAGGGGTCAGAGGGTTCACCAGTATTTTTATATATTGGAACTCTGGAGGAGGACTTCCAGCAGGCAGGAAAGCAAGAAGTAGAGAGGAAATAGCTATAGAGTTTGGAGAGAACAGAGGAGAGTTCAGGGGAGCATCTCTTCAGGATAATGATTGGGATTCCGTTGTCGCCGCTCGCTTTATTGGGGTCAATCTTCGAAATTATTTTAGAGACCACCGAGGGAGTGGGCTTCGGTTCGGGATGGGAAGTCGGGTACGGGAACTTTAAAAGATCACAGTGTCGAGTTGGTGGAGAATCTGTGAGCGAAGCATTCAGCCTTGTCTGTTGAAGAGGTGAGGACCTCGAATTCCAGGATAACAGGGGTGAGTGAGGGTTTGCTTTGGAACCGAACTTACGCTGCTTCATTCATCAACTTGGCTTCTTTAAGTATCCTCTTGCACTCATTGCGAGCAGCGGCAAAGAGGCGCCTGTTATGGTCCGACGTGTGTCTCCTATAAAGCCGGAAGAAATGATTTCGATGTGTGATGGCGGACGAGCAAGCGCGCTAGAACCACGGGGACTAGTGTGGTTTAACTCTCAACTTCCTGGCTGGGATGAAAGCATCGATCTTAACCCAAGAAGAGACCTCAGCCGCACAACAGGGAGACTAAAGATATTGTTCGAAGGGACGTGGCAGAGGAATTCGCGGAATGAGTCCC
This sequence comes from Ascarosepion bandense, assembly GCA_037127315.1. Classification (NCBI taxonomy): domain Eukaryota; kingdom Metazoa; phylum Mollusca; class Cephalopoda; order Sepiida; family Sepiidae; genus Ascarosepion; species Ascarosepion bandense. Next base: position 1,501,796 of record JBBBDQ010002060.1, on the reverse strand, counting down.
AATCGGCTCTTTGGTAGCAGTTGGATACTCTGCTAGTCGGAGGTTCTTGGGTGGAGTAAGAGTGGCAGGAGATGTTAACGGAAACCACCGCATAGTCAGAGTTTCCGAGAAGGCAAAGTTGCTTGACATTGCAAGAGTCAGGGATGGCGGTACGACAGAGATCTAACAGGGAGTCAGGTCTGTTAGGATTATTAGAGAAACTCGTTGGGAACTCAACCACTTGCGTAAGGAACTGAGTGATTGAAAAATTCAAGATCAGTGGCAGAGTTTTCCAGCCACTTGATGGCGGTGGGCGTTAAAGTCGCCAAACACAAATATATGGGCAGATGGATGAGAGGAAATGGCCTTGTCAATACTATTAGAGATGCTATCAAGAATAGAACAGTCAGGAGTTGAGGGGAAGCGGTAAAAGAAGAGGAGATAGCTAACAGAGCTAAGTAGGGGCAAACGGAAACACATATAAGAATGATCAGGAGATTCAAGGGATATCACCCTAGCTAGAGGGAGGTGTTCACTGACGTAGACACCAAGCCCATACATGTGAACACTTGAGTCCTTGTGAAGAGGGGAAGGTAACCAAGGACGTAGAATTCAGAAGATAGGATAGAAGGATCACGGTTAGTTTCGCAAAGAGCCAGGATGTCTGGTGAGTTGACCTGATGAAACGATTCGACACTGTGAAAGTTGGTGCGTATATCTCGTATGTTAGTAAAATAGATGTTGATATGTTTGGGTGTTGTTAGGTTAGCTGGTTTAGATTTGCTATTATGTTGGTGTGTATTCATGAAAGTTTTATTAGGAGAGAGGCCTAGAGTAGAGTCAGTCGGTCGCCGTAATCAGTATGTGTGGGAAGAAAACTGGCGCAGACTGTAGCATAATGTGGCCTCAAGGTTGCCCATTGGAAGTTCATGCAGGGACACCCATCCATGCGCGACGTGGCGCTACATGTAACTCCGATATTATTCCACTGTTGATCAGAGCAGTCTCTCATGGCGCTACGCACGAGTTCGGACTCCTAACTACCAGTCGAAAGTAGTAACCAGGAAACTGACGATTGACCATAAAGTTGAAGAGGTTAAGTTTGTAATGAATGGCTAAGCATAATCTCGAGAGTCTTTCACAAAGTAATGCTACTTGGTAAGAAACCATCTGATTTGAACTTCCTCTTTATTATTGGAATATGAAAGAAATAATAATTATTTGGTCCTGTTTTATGTGACAGGTCTTAGCTGTGAAGGTCTGAACTGGTTGAACTAAGAAATATAGTTTAACCGAACATTTTCTATGGAAACACCATTGCGATGCTTCGTCTGTGGAAAAGAGTTTGTAATGTTGAAAACAGTTAATACCAACTAAGGATGGGTAAACGCTTTTGACCTCAGCTTAGGTTGAAAATGAGGCATAGACAGCCCCAGTACAGATAAGGCTGCATTTCACCATTGGTACCAGGTGCCAGGTGTTTTCTGGAACGGTACAAAGAACCGACCGTTTTCAAGCAGATTTGCCCTGATGTGCGCTGTGGTGCAACAGTTATCAGCTCGTAATAGAAAATCAATATAGCCGGGTTCGAATTCCAGTTAGATTCATTGCATTAACTTGCGCGCAAATACCCCTGGGAAAGGCATGAATCCATCTATCCCTACTTCAGGTGTGGTTTGACATATTGGATTCTATATCCTTAGTTGGCAGCTAGTCAACAGCAGAAAGAAATAGCAATCTACTGCGCGAAAATCTTCTACCTGTTAAGTCATGGATGAAAAGAGACAAGCGTGTATCCCGTATGGCACTTAACTGGCTGATATATGAGCCCTGCTTTAAGTCTGGGGTTGAGTTTCATTAGACGTTCAAGGCAATGAGGATGTTAGGTATTGTGGATTGTTGTATTAAACCAGGCGTAATCGAATAAAAGGTCATTCAGCACCAGAATTATGACAGAAAGGAATAGTTCTCCCAGGTCTTAATACGTAAGCAAGACAGTATTTACCACCTTCCCACCAAGGCGGATACAACACATGGTCTATTAATGTATAAATTATGAGCCCTTCGTCGTCGTCTTGCGGCCTTAGCCGAGACAAAACTCACTACATCTCTCCAGTATTCCCTGTGCATTTGGAACCCTGGCGCAGTTTGCAGCGAAATTCCTGATCTTATCAAAGAGCTGAATGCTTGATGCTTCACCAGGGCTACCAAGGGTGTTTTTTTTATTGTGACACCAACACTAGATGGGTTGCCTCTAGGCCCCATTCTGTTATTTAACCCATAACTGGAGGGAAGTTACGGATTAATACCTTTCCCAAAGGTACTAGTGCTGAAGTGCATGCTGGGTCAGTCAGTCAGTTAAGTGCCATACGTGATACACGCTTGGGCGATCATGTCTCTAAAGAGACATGACTGACTGGGCAGAAGATTATCCCGCAGTAGGTTGCCATTGCTTTCTGTGGTAGACTGGTTGCCGACCAAGGCTATAGAACCTAATCTGTCCTGCTATTTAACCCATAACTGGAAGGAAAAGACGGATTAATACCTTTCCCAAGGGTATTTGTGCGTAAGTGAATACAATGGATTCAACTGGAATTCGAACTCGGCTCCCCGGTTTCTCGTTCCGAGCCGATATCCACTGTACCACAACGCACATCCTGAATGCAGGGTACTCAACTGGAATTCGAACTCGACTCACCGATTTATCATTCCAAGCTGATTTCCACTGCACCACAACGCACAACCGTCACTGAACGCTTACAGCGCCTGGTATTCCCAAGTGGTCACCCATCTAAGTACTGACCAGGATCAACGTTGCTTAACTTCGGTGATCGAACGAGAACCGGTATATTCAACGTGATATCCCGTAAGCATGAGTCCTTAAGCTCAGCAAAAACATCCTGTAGACCTAGCTTAAGGCTGGGTCGGGTTCTTGTATTTTCACCCCTATCAACACTCTACCCTTCGGCTTGTTTGGGTCGTTCTCTGTTCGGAAGCAGAGAGTTTAACCAGAGAGAGTTTAACAAGAGAGAGTCTGATCAAGAATGGTCGTGCGACTCAATCCGGATACAAGACGATATTTACCACCTTATAACCAACGCGGATGCAACACAAGGTCGATTAATGTTTGAATTCTGAGCTCTTAAACTCAGCGAAAAATATAACGTAGACCCAGTTAAGGCTGAGTCAGGTTCATATTTTTCCAACACAAACGAGACTCTACCTTTTGGCGAAGCCTTGTTTGGGTCCCTCTCTGCTAAGAAGCAGACAGTTGAACAAGAGAGTGCTCACTAAAAAAAAAAAAAAAAAATCAATCCTCAAAGAAGGTGTTTGCTACTTTCCCACCAGGGCTGATGTGACACAAGTTCAGTTTAATTTCAGCTAAAAATATCCCGTATACACAGCTAAAGGCTGGGTTGTTTTCTTTTTTTCCAAACGAAACTGTCTCTTTCGGTGAAGCCTCGATTGTGTCTCTCTCTGCTCTGAAACAGTGAGATGAACAAGGAAGTACTTGCTCAAGATTGATCCCTTATTCTGTAAGTAAAAGTATTTGACACCTTCCTACCAAGGCAGATGCAACACAAGGTCAATTTATTTTGGAATTATGAGCCCTTAAGCTCAGCCAAAAGTATCTCGTAAGAACAGCTTAAGTCTGGGCTGAGCTCTTGTTTTTTAAGCCCAAACGTGACCCTACCCTTCGGCGGAGCCTCGTTTTGGTCTCTCTCTGTTCGGAAACAAATAGTTGCTCAAGATTGATCGTACAATCCGTCAGCAAAGTTAACTGCTACCTTCCCACCAAGGCAGATGTGACACAAGGTCTATTAATGCGGGAATTCTGAGACTGTAAGCTCAGCGAAAAATATAAGTTTGTGTCTAGCTAGTTTGGGTTGAAAAAACAAGAGCTCTTGTTTTTCAACCCAAATGAGCCCCTAGGGTTAGGGTTAGGGTTAGAGTTAACCCTAACCCTAACCATAACCCTGCCGGAGTCTCGTTTGGGTTGCCTCTTTCCTCGGAGGCTGACAGATGAACAAATGAGTGCTTGCTCAAGACTGATTGCTCAATCCGTAAGCAAGAGTATTTTTCACCTTCCCACCAAGACAGATTCGACATAAGGTGAATTTATGTGGGAATTCAGAGCCTTTAAACTCAGCCAAGCATACCGCGTAGACCCAGCTTAATGCAGAGTCTGGCTCTTGCTTTTTTAACCCAAACGATTCTATACATTTTAGCGTAGCATCGTCTGAGCCCATCTCTGCTCGGAAGTCGAGAGTTGAACAAGAGAGTTCTTACTCAAGAATGATTGCTCAATCAGTGAACAAGGGTACTTGACACCTTCCCACCAAGTTACATGCGACAGAACATCAATGCATGTGGGAATTTTGAGCCCTTAAGCTCATCCAAAAATATCCAGTAGACCCAAATTAAGGCTGAGTCGGACTCTTGTTATTTTAACGTGATCGAGACTCTACACTTCAGCAGAAGCATTTTTTCTGTCCCTCTCTGCTCAGAAGCAGAAAGTTGAACGAGAGAGTGCTTCCTTAAGATTGATCGCTCAATCCGTAATCAAGGGTGGTTCCGACCTTCCCACCAAGGCAGATGTGACACGAGGTCTATTAATGTATTAATGTATAAATTCTGAGCCCTTTAAGCTAAGCCAAAAACATCCTGTAGACCCAGCTTACGGCTGGGGCGGGCTCTTGCTTTTTTTAAAACCCAAATGAGACTATCTTTTGGCAGAGTCTCGTTTGTGTTCCTGTCTGTCGGAAGTAGAGTTGAGCAAGACAGTGCCTGCTTAAGAAAGGTATTTGCAATCTTCCCACCAAGGCAGATGCAACACACGGTCAACTTATGTTGGAATTCTGAGCTCTTAAACTCAATTAAAAATATCCCGTAGACCCATTTTAAGACTGGGTCAGGCTCTTGTTTTTCCACCTAAACGAAACACTACTCTTTGGCGGAGCCTCGCCTGGGAGCCTCTCTCTTGGAAGCAGAGCGGTGAACAAGAGGGTACTTGCTAAAACTGATCGTTCAATCCGTAAGTAAAACTCAATTGTGAAAATGTTCTTTATCATTTATCCATGATAGACTTAGTCCACCATAGTGTTCATAGAGGGCGTTCGGATATTTCTAATATAAGGCTTTTGCTCTCTTTTACGTGAATAAGAATGAAGAGAATGTGACGAGGTAATTGACTTAGATTTGCTAGAAAATATATGCTTGGGGATGTTTTCCATCATTTTTGCTAAAAAAATGTCAGTGCGAATGGCAATAACTTATACAGCATTAATTAAGGTGGGTGGTGGTTTTATTGACGAAAACAAAATATAATGCTGTTGTATGATAATTGTTCATAGTTAAGTGTTTATTTTAAGTTTTTTGTTTTAATGAAATGCCCGGTGGACACAAACTTTGCGATATATATATATATGGTGTTCAGTTGTTATCAGTGGTTTGTTTGATTGTTGTTTATATTAGCAGATTGAAATTAAGCCCTGACGTGAGAGGACATCATAACATTGCCTTCACGTGAGTTCGGATTCATCATCATACTGCGCGTGTTTGTGTCTATGCGCGTGAAAGAACGAAATGTTTTCCGCTTACATGCTACCCAGGTTTTTGTCAGGCAGAAGGGCAGGTGGCACGCGTGGATGTGATGAGGTCCCCCTCCCATCTGGAGGAAGATCCGGCGTTTGTGTGTATAAGAAACGCCGAGAAATGCAGCCTGTCCGTCTGCCTGACAAAAAGAAATATGGTTGAAAACTGGTTAGCAAGTAAGTGGTATATTTTTTTTCCTTGAATATTTTTGGACACTTAATATTCAGTACTTTTGTTCATGCGTTGATTACATTCTTCGGCAACCGCCAGCTGGTGTAACCAGTACCTCGTTAACTGCTGCATATATATATATATATATATATATATATATATATATATATATATATATATTTTAATTCAGATACTTCAATCCAAGGGAAAAAAGCAGGAAGGTAAATTCCAAAAAACCCGATCCTAATTAATATTAAAAATTTTATTTTAATATTAAAAAATGATACAGGAAGAGAGCTCCATGTAATAAAATATTACAGAGCAAATATATATTAAAAAAGGATTAATTCAAAGATGTTGAATGGCCATTTCGATATGAAGATCCCCACGGGGGACAACACATCACCTCAGCAACAAAGGATTTTTCTGTTGCTGAGGTGATGTGTTGTCCCCCGTGGGGATCTTCATATCGAAATGGCCATTCAACATCTTTGAATTAATCCTTTTTTAATATATATATATATATATATATATATATATGTGTGTGTGTGTGTGTGTGTGTGTGTTTATTTCTCTGTAAATGCAGATAAAATTTAGAGGGGTAGTAGCCATTTTTAACATGTCATTTTAAGACATGCATTCTCAGTCCAATATGCCTTTTTATAGGAAATTTAAAGCGCAAAGCAAAAGTATAGCATTACTCAACAAAATATAAATTATCCTGTTGCACAACCTTACTCAATTTTTCTTTAAACTTATAGAATCCGTCCTTACGGTGGTTTCTCGGCAAAAAACACATTAACACATTTTTTTAACTCAACCAAACTATTAACATTTTTACTTTTAGATTATGTTGTCAAAATAAAACCAAATACACTACAATTATCGAAAATTTTTACAGTATATACATTATTCAGACTATTGTCCACATCTTTGTTGCCATTTGTACGACGTTTCAGTCATTGTACGCTTCGGCATACTTCAGGTGATAAAAAATTCGAACTGAAAAAAATATTATATTTTACTTAAGAAAATTGCAAAGATATTTCATTTTCAGGTGGTTTTGAAAAAACGCAGGGTGGTAGCAACTTTTTTCCCTGCAGTGTAATTGTTTGTTTAATTTGTCAGAAGAGGCATATATCCATTATTAGTATCATTTTTGTTTCTTCACTTCATTTTCTTTTGTCTGTTCTTCTTTATTCGAATCTTGGTTTATCTTCTTTCGTCTGATCTCACTCTTTTCGAATCTTCGTTCATCTTCTTTTGTCTGATCTCAATCTTTTCGAATCTTCGTTCATCTTCTTTTGTCTGATCTCAATCTTTTCGAATCTTCGTTCATCTTCTTTTGTCTGATCTCAATCTTTTCGAATCTTCGTTCATCTTCTTTTGTCTGATCTCAATCTTTTCGAATCTTCGTTCATCTTCTTTTGTCTGATCTCAATCTTTTCGAATCTTCGTTCATCTTCTTTTGTCTGATCTCAATCTTTTCGAATCTTCGTTCATCTTCTTTCGTCTGATCTCACTCTTTTCGAATTTTCGTTCATCTTCTTCCGTCTGATCTCACTCTTTTCGAATCTTCGTTCATCTTCTTTTGTCTGATCTCAATCTTTTCGAATCTTCGTTCATCTTCTTTCGTCTGATCTCACTCTTTTCGAATTTTCGTTCATCTTCTTCCGTCTGATCTCACTCTTTTCGAATCTTCGTTCATCTTCTTTTGTCTGATCTCAATCTTTTCGAATCTTCGTTCATCTTCTTTCGTCTGATCTCACTCTTTTCGAATTTTCGTTCATCTTCTTCCGTCTGATCTCACTCTTTTCGAATCTTCGTTCATCTTCTTTTGTCTGATCTCACTCTTTTCGAATCTTCGTTCATCTTCTTTCGTCTGATCTCACTCTTTTCGAATTTTCGTTCATCTTCTTCCGTCTGATCTCACTCTTTTCGAATCTTCGTTCATCTTCTTTTGTCTGATCTCACTCTTTTCGAATCTTCGTTTATCTTCTTTCGTCTGATCTCACTCTTTTCGAATCTTCGTTCATCTTCTTTTGTCTGATCTCACTCTTTTCGAATCTTCGTTTATCTTCTTTCGTCTGATCTCACTCTTTTCGAATCTTCGTTTATCTTCTTTTGTCTGATCTCACTCTTTTCGAATTTTCGTTCATCTTCTTTTTTCTGATCTCACTCTTTTCGAATCTTCGTTTATCTTCTTTCGTCTGATCTCACTCTTTTCGAATCTTCGTTCATCTTCTTTTGTCTGATCTCACTTTTTTCGAATCTTCGTTCATCTTCTTTCGTCTGATCTCACTCTTTTCGAATCTTCGTTCATTCTTCTTTTGACTGATCTCACTCTTTTCGAATCTTCGTTCATCTTCTTTTGTCTGATCTCACTCTTTTCGAATTTTCGTTAATCTTATTTTGTCTGAGCTCACTCTTTTCGAATTTTCGTTCATCTTCTTTCGTCTGATCTCACTCTTTTCGAATCTTCGTTCATCTTCTTTTGTCTGATCTCACTCTTTTCGAATCTTCGTTCATCTTCTTTCTTCTGATCTCACTCTTTTCGAATCTTCGTTTATCTTCTTTCGTCTGATCTCACTCTTTTCGAATCTTCGTTTATCTTCTTTCGTCTGATCTCACTCTTTTCGAATCTTCGTTCATCTTCTTTTGTCTGATCTCACTCTTTTCGAATCTTCGTTCATCTTCTTTCGTCTGATCTCACTCTTTTCGAATCTTCGTTCATCTTCTTTTGTCTGATCTCACTCTTTTCGAATCTTCGTTCATCTTCTTTCGTCTGATCTCACTCTTTTCGAATCTTCGTTCATCTTCTTTTGTCTGATCTCACTCTTTTCGAATCTTCGTTCATCTTCTTTTGTCTGATCTCACTCTTTTCGAATCTTCGTTTATCTTCTTTTGTCTGATCTCACTCTTTTCGAATCTTCGTTCATCTTCTTTTGTCTGATCTCACTCTTTTCGAATCTTCGTTCATCTTCTTTTGTCTGATCTCACTCTTTTCGAATCTTCGTTCATCTTCTTTCGTCTGATCTCACTCTTTTCGAATTTTCGTTAATCTTATTTTGTCTGAGCTCACTCTTTTCGAATCTTCGTTCATCTTCTTTCGTCTGATCTCACTCTTTTCGAATCTTCGTTCATCTTCTTTTGTCTGATCTCACTCTTTTCGAATCTTCGTTTATCTTCTTTCGTCTGATCTCACTCTTTTCGAATCTTCGTTCATTCTTCTTTCTTCTGATCTCACTCTTTTCGAATCTTCGTTTATCTTCTTTCGTCTGATCTCACTCTTTTCGAATCTTCGTTTATCTTCTTTCGTCTGATCTCACTCTTTTCGAATCTTCGTTCATCTTCTTTTGTCTGATCTCACTCTTTTCGAATCTTCGTTCATCTTCTTTCGTCTGATCTCACTCTTTTCGAATCTTCGTTCATCTTCTTTCGTCTGATCTCACTCTTTTCGAATCTTCGTTCATCTTCTTTCGTCTGATCTCATTCGTTTTACGAATCTTAACTTATCTTTTTTGTCTGTTCTCATTCTTTTTTCAAATCTTCATTCATTTTCTTTTTTTTATTCTCATTCCTTTTTTCGAATCTTCGTTCATCTTCTTTCGTCTGATCTCACTCTTTTTTCGAATCTTCGTTTATCTTCTTTCGTCTGATCTCACTCTTTTTTCGAATCTTCGTTCATCTTCTTTCGTCTGATCTCATTCGTTTTACGAATCTTAATTTATCTTTTTTGTCTGTTCTCATTCTTTTTTCGAATCTTCCTCCATCTTCTTATTTTTGTTCTCATTCCTTTGTCGAATCTTCGTTCATCTTCTTTTGTCTGTTCCCATTCTTTTTTTCGAATGTTCGTTCATCTGTTTTTGTCTGTTCTCATTCTTTTTTCGAATCTTTGTTCATCTTCATTTGGCTGTTCTCATTCTTTTATTGAATTTTCGTTCATCTTCTTTTGTCTGTTCTCATTCTTTTTACGAATCTTAGTTCATCTTCCTTTGTCTAATCTCATTCTTTTTTCGAAGCTTCGTTTATTTTTTTGTCTGCTTTTGTTCTGTTTTCAAAATTTCGTTCATCTTTTTTTTTCTGTTCACATTTTTTTTTCCGAATCTTCGTTCATCTTCTTTTGGCTGTTCTCCATTTCTTTTCGAAACTTCGTTTATCTTTTGTCTTTTCTCATTCTTTTTTCGAGTCTTCGTTCATCTTCTTTTGTCTGTTCTCATTCTTTTTCAAATATTTTTTCTTTTTCTTTCATTTGTTCTCATTTCTTTTTCGAGTCTTCGTATATCTTCTTTCGTCTGTTCCATTCTTTTTACGAATCTTCGTTCATCTGTTTTCGTCTGTTCTCATTCTTTTTTCGAATCTTCGTTTATCTTCTTTTGTCTGTTCCCATTCCTTTTTCGAATCAATCGTTCATATTCTTACGCCTGTTCTAAATTTTAACACATCTGTCCTCTATTATTTTACATCTGCTAGGATTCCTTTTTCAGGTTATCTTAAATTTTCTTGTATCTGCTCATATTCTTCTTTCTATTGAATCCCTTATTTTCTTGCATCTGTTATTCTTTTTTCGAGTCTTCATATTATTACGTCTAATCCTATTTCTTTGTGTCTTTACTTGCAGCATTTGATGTTCTTCGAAAAAGACTAAATTTCTTAAGGCTTTTATTATTTTATTTTCAAGTCAATCCTTTGTCTGTTATTATTATTTTTTCTAGTCTACTCTACATCTTATATCTGTAATTATTCTATTTTCGAGTCTATCCTTTATCTTTTTAAGCCTTATTTTTTTTATTTTTAAGTCCAGTCTTTTTCTCTTTACATCTGTTATTATTATTTTTCATCTGATATCTGTAATTATTCTATATTCGAGTCTCTCCTTCATCTTTTTAAGCCTTTTTATTTTATTTTCAAATCAATTCTTTTTCTCTTTACATATGTTATTATTATTTTTCTAGTCTATTCTACATCTCATATCTGTAATTATTCTATTTTCGAGTCTCTTTTTTTATCTTTTTGCGTTTGTTCTTATTCTTTTTCGAATCTATCCTTAAACTTTTTAGATCTTTTAAATATGTGGGAAGTTTTCTAACAGAAGACGTAAAGTATGACACAGAGATCCGAAGGACGCATCCCAGAAGCTGAGTAGAATATTAAGTGACAGGAAAATTTCGCCAGAAACAAACAAAGAAAAGAGTACTGCATTGCTATGTGATGTCAGTTCTTCAATATGGCAGTGAATGCTGGACAATATCATCAAAGATGAAGGAAAAAAATTGAAGCAACTAAAATGTGGTTCTACAGAAGGATACTGGATATAAAGTGGGGGGGGGTTATTTCCATATTATAATAAATATAAAACTGACCCCTCACTTTGTGGTCACAGTAGTTTCTATACATTTATATTCCTGAGATCCTAAAGCACAAGGATGCATTCCAGGGACTGAGAAGAGTATTAAGAAACAGTTCTTTTAGTTCTACAAATTTTCATTTTTCTTTTTTCTTTTGGTTCTTTAGTTTTTCTTTTCTTTCTTTCTTTCTTTCTTCTGGTAATTTCTATTGTTTTTTCTATTTGTTTTTGTTCTTTCTTTCTTTCTTTCTTCTGCTAATTTCTTTTTTCTTTAGTACTTTTCTTTCTTTCTTTCCTTCTTTCTTCTGCTAATTTATATTGTTTTTTATTTTGTCTTTCTTTTTTCTTTCTTTGTTTTTTAGTTCTGCTAATTTTCATTTTCTTTCTTTCTTTCTTTCTTTCTTTCTTTCTTTACTGATGTCCAGTAACAGTTATCGCTCATGCAAGTATCGATTTCCTTCCGAACTTTGCCTTTAAATATATGCGCTTTGCTATCATGGATTTCAGCACGGAATGCGACTTCGGACAGCCGAGGTCGAATTCCAGTTGAATTTATTTACGCACAAATAACCTTGGAAAGGAAATGAATCAACCAATTCTTCCTCCATCTAAAGAGGGAGAAAAGCACGATTCATACCTTTCTCGAAGGTATTCACTCGTAAGTGAACGCATTGCGTTCATCATGCCTCCGATTTTATAGTTTTGCTGATTTGGTATATGAACAAATCGAAGATAACTACAGAAACCATTCTTTAAAATTATGTTCCTTTATTTAATTCGTTCTTTATCATTTATCATTTAGTGCATCATTCTTGAGCCGTTTCTCTGTTAATGAATTTGTTGTGTGGCGCACTTCCCGCCTGTGGAACTCGCTTCCATATTCTTACTTTCCTGACGGCTACAACCTCCAGGAATTTAAATGCAATGTCAATACTCATCTCTTAACCACTTGACTCTAGTTCTTTCTTCACCACCCCGTATATCCTTTCTATTCTCTCCACCCTTGCAGCTGTCATTACACCTGTATTCCAATTCTTCACTTGCTCCTTTCTAACTGGTTCATCTTTCTCTTCACTCTCTTCTAATTAATCTTTTTACTCTTATGTAGCCCCTTGCACATCAGTGGCATTACCGCCTTGCTCGGGGTGATACGATTAAAAAAATATGGTCATGAATTTGGTCTTTACGGAGTGGCGGTTGACTACTAAAGCAATTTAAAGAAAATAAATACACATTTAAAAAAAGTAGTGTGTCAAATACATCCAGGTGGCTCACAATTTTTAACCTTTAATTAAACTTGCATTAAACGGATGTTCGTTGTGGTGCAGTGGATATCGGCTCGGGACGAGAAATCCGGGTCCTGAGTTCGAATTCCAGTTGAATTCCTTGCATTCACCTACGCGCAAATACTCTTGGGAAAGGTATTAATCTGTCACTTCCCTTCAGTTATGGGTTAAATAACAAGTCAGATTGGGTTCTATAGCCTTGGCTGGTAACCAGTCTACCTCGCACAAACTACTACAGGATAATCTTCTGCATAGTCAGTCATGTCTCTTTCGAGACATGATCAACCAAGCGTGAATTACGTATGGCAGTTAACTGACTGATTAAACTAAAAAGAAAAAATCTCATTAAACAACACTTCCTCATCGTTACTGTGTTTTTTTTTTATATAAATATTTTTCTTTCGCGTCGTTTGAGGGTTAAACCAAAAACTTGGTTAGATTTTTTCGTCAACAAGTCGAAAACAGCCGGTCGATTTTTTTTTTTTTACTTTTTTGACAGCTTTCAAGAACCAAAAATAATTGTCGATAGTGTCAAGAGATGTTTTTTAATACGATACCATATAATAGAAACAAAGCAGACAAAAAAAACAAAGAACAAAATACAGAAAAGAGGGTACGTTCTATCTGGTGATGACAATACAATTTATTGTATTGAACATGGAAAAAGAAAAAAAAATCCTCCTGTTCTAAATAGAAAACAAATAAATAAACAAACAAACAATTGAACAATCGTTCAACAGCGAGTGGCTTGCAATGAATAATTCGATTTTGTATCGATGAAGAAAAGTCTTTGTCGTACAATTGCGATAAGAAAAAAAAACTAGGTTTATCGAGAAGAATAATTATAGGGAAAGATAAAAAAGAAATGTCGATACTCAAGAGAATAACTGAAAATGAAGAGGAATCTATCGCAGTCTGTAAATTTCTATCTATCTATCTATCTATCTATCTATCTATCTATCTATCTATCTATGTGTATTCATTATCACACACACACACACACACACACACACACACTCTCTCTCTCTCTCTCTCTCTCTCTCTATTTATCTCAGTGTGTTATCTATCTATTGTGTCACATATGCATTTATCATTTGATTTCAGACAGTTTGCTAGCTGTCACAAACTTCTTCTCTTTCTTTCTTTCTTTCTTTCTCAATGAGATCATTATCTATCTATCTATCTATCTAGCTATCTATCTATCTATCTATCTAAGTCTGTTCATATCTATCTCAGTGTATTCATTATCTCTCTCTCTGTCTCTCTGTATTTATCTCAGTGTATTTATCTATCTATCTATCTATCTATCTATCTATCTAAGTCTGTTCATATCTATCTCAGTGTATTCATTATCTCTCTCTCTCTCTCTCTCTGTATTTATCTCAGTGTGTTATCTATCTATCTATCTATCTATCTATCTATCTAGTCTGTTCATATCTATCTCAGTGTATTCATTCTCTCTCTCTTTCTCTCTCTGTATTTATCTCAGTGTGTTATCTATCCATCTATCTATCTATCTATCTGTCTGTTCATATCTATCTCAGTGTATTCATTATCTCTCTCTCTCCCTCTCTCTCTCTCTCTGTATTTATCTCAGTGTATTTATCTATCTATCTATCTATCTATCTATCTATCTATCTGTCTGTTCACTTATCTATCTCAGTGTATTCATTATCTCTCTCTCTCTCTCTCTCTCTGTATTTATCTCAGTGTATTTATCTATCTATCTATCTATCTATCTAAGTCTGTTCATATCTATCTCAGTGTATTCATTATCTCTCTCTCTCTCTCTCTGTATTTATCTCAGTGTGTTATCTATCTATCTATCTATCTATCTATCTATCTATCTATCTATCTATCTATCTATCTATCTAAGTCTGTTCATATCTATCTCAGTGTATTCATTATCTCTCTCTCT
>JBBBDQ010002060.1:1422500-1480000 GCA_037127315.1 Ascarosepion bandense | reverse complement strand
CTCTGTATTTATCTCAGTGTATTTATCTATCTATCTATCTATCTATCTATCTATCTAAGTCTGTTCATATCTATCTCAGTGTATTCACTGATCTCTCTCTCTCCCTCTCTCTCTCTCTCTGTATTTATCTCAGTGTGTTATCTATCTATCTATCTATCTATCTATCTATCTATCTAAGTCTGTTTTCTATCTATCTCAGTGTATTTATTTCTGTCTCTCTCTCTCTCTCTCTCTGTATTTATCTCAGTGTATTTATCTATCTATCTATCTATCTATCTATCTATCTATCTATCTATCTAAGTCTGTTCATATCTATCTCAGTGTATTCATTATCTCTCTCTCTCCCTCTCTCTCTCTCTCTGTATTTATCTCAGTGTGTTATCTATCTATCTATCTATCTATCTATCTATCTATCTATCTATCTAAGTCTGTTCTATCTATCTCAGTGTATTCAGTATCTCTCTCTCTCTCTCTCTCTGTATTTATCTCAGTGTGTTATCTATCTATCTATCTATCTATCTATCTATCTATCTAAATCTGTTCATATCTATCTCAGTGTATTCATGATCTCTCTCTCTCCCTCTCTCTCTCTCTCTGTATTTATCTCAGTGTATTTATCTATCTATCTATCTATCTATCTATCTATCTATCTAAGTCTGTTCATATCTATCTCAGTGTATTCATTATCTCTCTCTCTCTCTCTCTCTCTCTGTATTTATCTCAGTGTGTTATCTATCTATCTATCTATCTATCTATCTATCTATCTATCTATCTAAGTCTGTTCATATCTATCTCAGTGTATTCATTCTCTCTCTCTCTCTCTCTCTGTATTTATCTCAGTGTGTTATCTATCCATCTATCTATCTATCTAAGTCTGTTCATATCTATCTCAGTGTATTCATTATCTCTCTCTCTCTCTCTCTCTCTCTCTCTCTCTGTGTATTTATCTCAGTGTGTTATCTATCTATCTATCTATCTATCTATCTATCTATCTATCTATCTATCTCAGAGCTTTGATCCCCCTTTTTTGCGGTTGTAAACGTTCTGATTTTTGTAAATATGGATGTCCATACACGACATTGTCAAAAATAAGTGGTAGACTATAGTAAATTATAAATCTATATCTAGTAAATTTAAAGTACTTCAAATTTGCTAAAATATTTGATTACAGAAAAATATTTTTACAAATTCTAAAAACCTCTGGACAGTTAAAAATTATCTGTAAAAGGCGCTCACGTTCTATAACATTAAGTTATTTTGAAAGATATATCCACCGTAGAAAAAATGAGATAAACTTCCGTCTGTCAGTCTAGGTGCACACACTTGGACGATCATGTCTCTCCACAACCTCCTCGCTTAAATAACTATTCTTTCAATCAGGTGCCATATGTGATACACACTTGGGTAATCATGTCTCTTTTGATCCATGACTGACAAGGCAGAAGATTTGTCTGCACAAAGTTGCCATTTCTTTTTGTGGTAGACTGATTGCAAACCAAGGCTATAAAACTCAATCTGCACTGTTAAAACTTTTTCCAAGGGTATTTGTGCGAATGAAACTAATTCAACTGGAATTCGAACACGGTTCTCTGATTTCTCACTCTTAGACGATATCCATTACGCCACAGTGCACATCCATTATTGAGAATACTAAATTTAATTTATCAATTTAAATTAAAACTAAAATGAAAGCTCCATGAAAGATATTTCTTAAATTAATTTCAATCCTTATGCTTCGCGTCTCTTTTTTAGTGGTTTTACTGATAAAATCTATTTTTTTATCGTAAAATACTCGATGTGGTGCAATGGATATCGACTCGGAATGACAAATCGGGGATCCGAGTTCGAATTCCAGTTGAATTTCTTGCATTTACTTACGCACAATTACCCATGAGAAAGGTATGAATCCGTCTCTTTCCTCCAGTTATGGATTAAATAATAGAACGAATTGGTTTCTATAACCTCGGCTGCCAACCAGTCTACCGCAAAAAGCAATAGCAACGGGATAATCTTCTGCCCAGCCAGTCATGTCACTTTCAAGACATGATCTCCCAAAGCGTGTATCACGTATGGCACTTAACTGACTGAATATAATAGTTGGAAGCATAATCAAAGTTTCTACTGGGCATAAAGGGGGGGTCTGCTTTCTATTGTCATGAAGTAGTAAACTGATACCTCACTAATTGCTATTTATTAATATAATATAATATAATATAATCCACCTATTCTTCCTACAGCTATGGGTTGAATAGCAGGACAGATTAAGTTCTATAGCCTTGGCTGGCAACCAGTCTACCGCAGAATGCAATGGCAATCTTCTTCGGGATAATCTTCTGTCAAGTCAGTCATGATCTCCCAAAGCGTGTATCACGTATGGCACTTAACTGAATCGATATCAGTATGTAGATAGACCGTTGAAACAGCCCTGACGAGTGAGGACATCATAACGGTGTCCACACGAAATTCGAAGTCGGCATGAATTTGTACTTATATATATATATATATATATATATATATATATATATATAAGGCGTCCATAACGTTCGTGTGCACTTTAAAAAATTATAACTTTATTTGCATTAGAATTTTTTAAAAACTTTATGTGTGTGTGTGTGTGTGTGTGTGTGTGTGTGCAGGGAAAGCATAGTACTATCCAAAACAAAATCAAATATGATGAGGCAAAGTGGAAAAGCTATGAGTGAGGCGTTCCGCTGAGAGTGTCTGCTTTCTCTGACTTTTTCAGGTTTTCTTTATTTTAACATGAAAAAGCCAGAGAGAGAGCAATGTGCAGATTGTAATTAGATATATATGTGATCCAATTTTTGCATAGAATTGCGATCTTAATTATAATATGAAAATCTGCTGATTTTAATGGGGTCCTATATATATATATATATATATATATATATATATATATATATATAAAGGGGTAGAAGTGAAGACCGTGAACGACAAGTAAAATCCAACAATGTAAAATATTAAGTGTTATATTTCTATAGAGAGCGCAATGGATGGTATTTAAGCAATATGATATTTATAAAGGAAAACTCAACACATCATTTAGATTGGTTATAAGTTATAATTAATTTCTATGAACTAAATTGTCTCATTTCATCAGACTATACTATATTCGTTCCATACGGTACAAATATTTTCCTGGAATATCATATATATATATATATATATATATATATATATATATATATATATATATTGATTAATACTTAGTTTTTGGTCATAATAGGGTTAGACCAGTACACATTTGAATTAAAAATTGTTCGGTACAATTCTATTGTAGGAATTTTGTATATTTTCCATTTTGAAACGAGTTATTCCGCTACCCAGGTTTCTACCACGAATAGTGTCTTCAGGAGATTTTTAATAACTAATAATTAATAAAAAAACTGAGTAATTTTTATTTATTAAAAATCTCCTGAAGAGACCACTCATGGTAGAAATCTGGATAGCGGAATAACTCGTTTAAAAATGGAATTATATATATATATATATATATATATATATATATATAGTCATCTGTAGACAGATCTGTTTCACTGTATCACAGCTCATCAGTACGATTAGACTCCGAATTGGGCTGCTATATATATATATATATATATATATATATATATATATATATGTTATAAATTTTGTTTTAGAATAATGTACATAATTTCTTCTATATATGTCCTCTTCCCTACAATCATATGTTTGTTTCAGTGTTTAGATTTAAACACTTCCTCAGAGGAAAAAAAGGTTTGGAATCATTCTCTGTTTATATTTGGTTCGTTGTTGTCGTGGGGGTTCGTTGGGGTTATTGGTAATTAAGTGAATGTCTCGTTTTGATCGTTAGACTTTTGAGGAATTTGGTGTGTAAGTGTGAAATTGTTGATTAATGGTATTATCTGTATGTTTTATGAATGTATGTTTTATCTTTTTATCGGTTGGGTATATCTTTTGGTTAGGATTTCTAAGAGACCGCTGTTGAGTGGTCATTTTTATGGTCGGCTATCATTTAATTGGTTGATGTCTGCTGTTAGTGGACCTAATTCATGTATTTACTTTGATCCTGTGTCTAGGTTTTCATAGACTGCTCTATACATCATATATCGAGCACTGTTTTAAATTAATGTTTTGCACGTAAAAAATTTTTCTTTTTTTCTCCCCTCATTCTATACTCACTCGGATATATATATATATAAATATATATATATATATATATATATATATATATATATATATATATACATAAATTACTTACCAGTTATTAGTCAGAGTGAAATTAAACCAATAAACAGTTGTATTAAAAATTGCCTCAATACATACTTAAAAGAAAGAAAAAATTAACATGTAGATTTTTTTTATAAGCGTTTCACCCCGAGCAAGGCATGTCACTGCCACTACTGTGCAGGGGGCTACGTAGAGTGGAGAAAGGCTGGTTAAATATAGGAAATAACAGAGGGTGGGTGATAGGCGGGTGAGGATACCGAGAATGAGGGTTGGGTAGATGAGAGTGTTGTGAGAATAGTTGGGAGTTAGTGTGATAGGAGGTGTCTATTGACCCTACATTTAAACACCTGGAGATTGTAACTGTCGGGAAAGCAGACTTGTGGAAGGGAGTTCCACAGGCGGGAAGCGCGAGAAAAGAAGCTGTTGGAGTAGAATTTACGGTTACATCTTATTTGTTTAACTGTAAAAGGGTGGGACCTAGTTGCTAATCTAGTATCTCGTGTAAATTCGTAAAATTCAGAAGATCAGACGATAACGCTACCTTAGCTGCAACATTTCGGTTTCTTCAGAGGTTATAGATTAACTCATAATCCAGCGCACAGACCTATCTTTTGGTTAGTCTGTGGTGTATGTTAAGACGAGCTTAGACGTGCTAAGACAAATTTAGGCATGTTAAGCTCACAATCTGAACAACATAAGGTATGCGGACGATACAGTGCTGATTGCGGACACGAAAAAGAAACTACAAGACCTGATACAGAAAGTAACAGTGGAGAGTGACAAGAAGGGACTACAAATAAACTTTAAGAAAACTGAGTGCATGGTCTCAGCAAAAGATACAACCCAAAATGCCAAATAGAGGTGGGGGATAACAGAATCAAGCAAGTACAAAAATTTAAGTACCTAGGAAGTGTTCTAACAGAAGATGGAAAGTGCGACACACAGGAAAATCTCAATAGAAACGAAGAGAAGAGTGCTAGACTGCTACGTGATGTCAGTTCTTCAATACGGCAGTGAATGCTAGACAATATCATCGAAAATGAGGACAAAACTGGAGGCGGCCGAAATATGGTTCTACAGAAGGATGCTACGGATATCGTGGACTGAGCATGCAAGCAACGAGGAGTTGTTGGAAAGAATGGCAACAAAAAGGAAATTGATGCTGAGCATCAGGAAGAGACAACATGTTCATGGGACATGCAATGAGGAAAGAGGGCCTGAAGAACCTGATACTGACTGGTCAGATAGAAGGAAGGAGAGACAGAGGAAGGCAGCGGATAACATATTTGCAGGGTCTGATCAGGTGGATGACGGAACGGGGGTTGCCAGGAGCAACAGGCTCAAACATACTAAGAACCACAAGGGATAGAGAGACGTAGAGAACCATGATCGCCTACGTCCTGAAGGGACAGGGCACATAGAAGAAGAAGCTTTCTGCCTAGTCACCTCGTAAGCTGGCGGCTGGGTAATCTTTGATCAGTGGCCCGAGCGTCCGCGTTCGCATTTCGTGCCTAAAATAACCGACCTATTGAGGGAGCAAGGAAAAATAACAAAAACTGATTATCCAACCTGTTTTTGAACGAATAACAGAAATTTTAGAACGCATGACAGGAAGTTCAAAATAATGAAGGAGATATGTTAAGACTAGCAAAATATTATTGTGAACACTTTCCTCCGGGTTTGTACGAACCCAAAATGTATTTTCTAAGGTGTATAGATTATTTCAGACCTTTCATTTACCAACTTCTTTTCTTGGCATAATCTACTTTTTAGTAGTTTTTCCTATACACATTAAAACAGTAGATTACCAAGTTCTTTTCTTGGCATAGTCTCCGTTGCAAGTTTTGGCCTTTTTTATATACTCCAGGTTACATATGGATCTTTGCCATTTTTTGCCTTTAATTTTAATTTAAGGTTGGCTAGTTTGGTACAGTTTTTAAGGCTTTTGAACTCGAATGTTGACCGATTGTAGTATATATATATATATATATATATATATATATATATATATATAAGCACAAACAGATTGTCACTTTAATTGAGAAGGTTTTAGTATTTTTGTAGTGATTGAGTGGTTGTATATTTGTATTTATACTTTTATTTTTTAATTTTTCATATTCAAATTCTTTGTATGAATCTTTTTCGTTTGATTTTATTGTGTATTGTCATTTGTGTAGCAAAGTAGGTATTTTTTCGTATGTCTATATTTCCGTAGTATCTCGTTTCTTTTGTTTAGTCTTCTAATTTGATTTTTGAAGCTGATTATTGCTAGCTTCTTAAGCATAGTTTACAACTATTATTTCTACTGCTGTTTGGTGGTGGTCTTTTTAGCATTTTTCATTTAATTGTTGTTAGCAATGTTGTTTCCTTTTTGTTTCCATGTATATTCTGATCGTGTTGTTTTTCTTTTTGTATTTATCAACGCTCTTTCTCCACCCCGATATTGAGCACTTTACGATATAAAACCTGCTTACCAAAATATATTTTATCAGTAAAAACAATTTGAAAAAACAACTTTAGCACTAAACATCATTACAACTCAACAATATATATATATATATATATATATATATATATATATATATATATGTCATAATTAAATTAAACTAGTACACAGTTGTATTAAAAAGTGTTCAATACATTTATATGGTAGAAATTTTGAATTTTGAATATTTTTCATTTAGAAAGAAATTATTTGCGCAACCTTGGTTTCAATTTTTAAATAACTTGATGCAAACCATACAACGGAGGCGATGTATGCACATTATGTCAGGAGGAAAATTAGACATTATGCTAAAATAAAAATTGCTAAATGAAAGATCAGAAGTTATCTTTAGATGTAATTACACCTATAAATACATCCTAGGAGAATAAAAACATAGATAGAAATATTTTAAAATCCTCAAATAACTCCTCCCTAAATTTTAAAATTTTGTTTTGTTAAAAAAAACTCCACTCGCACGTTTGTAAAAAAAACCCTGTTTGTACGTTTGATAAACGGAAAAAATCAGTTATAAATCCCCTGAAGATACCGAAAGGTTGAAACCTAGGTCGCGGAAATGTCATTTCCTATATATATATATATATGAGCTTAGTTCACTGGTGCCGCCTAAGCACGAATTTACACGAGATACTAGATTAGCAACTAGGTCCCACCCTTTTACAGTTAAACAAATAAGATGTAACCGTAAATTCTACTCCAACAGCTTCTTTTCTCGCGCTTCCCGCCTGTGGAACTCCCTTCCACAACTCTGCTTTCCCGACAGTTACAATCTCCAGGTGTTTAAATGTAGGGTCAATAGACACCTCCTATCACACTAACTCCCAACTATTCTCAGAACACTCTCATCTACCCAACCCTCATTCTCGGTATCCTTACCCGCCTATCACCCACCCTCTGTCATTTCCTATATTTAACCAGCCTTTCTCCACTCTACGTAGCCCCCTGCACAGTAGTGGCAGTGACATGCCTTGCTCGGGGTGAAACACTTATAAATATATATATATATATATATATATATATATATATATATATATATATATATATAGGAAAAACTACTAAAAAGTTGTAAGTTTAAAAATGTATTTTTTGACAGTATTTATTTATTTCTGTTATTATATATATTTGATATTTTCAGACCGGCCTCGTCCTTTCATCAGAAACAAAATCCGGTCTGAAAATATCAAATATATATACATATATATAATAATAGAAATAAATAAATACTGTCAAAAAAATACATTTTTAAACTTACAACTTTTTAGTAGTTTTTCCTATACATAGTAAAACAGTATATGTGGATCATCATTATGTTATATATATATATATATATATATATATATATATATATCAGAAAATCTACGCAAGAGCCAACAAACCTCCCTAGGTTTAACCCTTCAGCTCATCAGGGTAAATTGGTAGATTTTCTATCTTTGTTGCTCTACTTTCGTATTGAGCGCTTTATTGTTAGGGTTTTAGTCTTCGGGTTTTTCTTTCTTACGAGTATTTGACTTTTTCCCTCCGAGTTCGTCCTAGGTGGGTTATTCAAGACGATCTAAATTATAATATAACTATTACTAGTATTAGCAGAATTATTTCTGTCACTATTAATATTGTTATAATTACTATAGGTAATATTATAAAATTTTGAAATCATTTTTTCGAATTCTTACATGTTTTCTTTTTGCTAAAGATATTTTTACATTCCTTATCTCGAAACATGTACGAATACCTGAAAAATTAAATGAAAAATTAGTAAAATCTTCCTTGTCGCTCGTTTTATAACGAAACATGTTTGTTATATACATATATGTATATAAAAATATATTGAGAGAGAGAGAGAGAGAGACAGACAGACAGACAGACAGACAGACAGACAGAGAAATGCTATGTTATAATCGTTATGTCTTTCTCTGTCAAAAATATTTTGACAAAATATTTAATTTTCTTTCCCGAACTGGTTTGATTAACTTATATTGGTTTACTCGAGGCTTTCCTAAGAAAATGTAATACGCATCTTCTAAAAACAAAACAAAAAACAAAACAAAAAAAAAACAGAGAGAGAGAGAGAGAGAGAGAGAGAGAGAGAGAGAGAGAGAGAGAGAGAGAGAGGAAATGGGGAGAAGGAATGAGAGAGAAAGTGAGAAGGAGAGGGAGGAAGGGAAAGGGAGTGTGAGAGAAATCATGAAGTCTTTTATTATTACGATACTTATCTTTCGTTTTTTCTTCTTTACCCCGAAAAAGGGCTGGAGGTAGATGAACGGGGAAGCAACAACAAATGAATCCATTTTCTTATTCACCCGATCTTCTCCCATTCTTCACAGCCGAAGCGCGAATGTTACCTTATTTTGGGGGCCGGTGATTTTGTTTATTCTACGGAAGCGAAAAATGCCCGAAGCAAGACTGAAGTACTTGTACAGCAAAATATTGAGAAGAATGATTATTATTTCGAAGATACACATCGGCAGGCGGATAATTTCTGCTCGATATGTGCTTCCATACACGTAAAATTAGGTAAATTAAATTGTTGTTGGTTCATTTATTTATTATTATTTTTTTTACTATGAATCTTTATTTAGATGGAAAAATATGTCTTGGGTAATCGGAAAAGTTGTGAAATGTAAGATTACATTTATGAAAAGCCCATTTTTTTTCTAAGGAATGAGAAAATATTAATATGTTTATCGATTAACAATTTATTTTGGGGAAGAAACTGGGACCGGTTTACTCAGGTTTAAATTACAGCAAAAATGATTAGTTTATGTTATTTCTTTCTCTCCATATGTAGGTATTGCGTCATGCACATATTTATATGTATATATTTAAAGTTCGGTGTAATTATATATATATATATATATATATATATATATATATATATAAATATGAATATAAATATATATATATACATATATAAATATGAATATATACATATATATAAATATCAATACATATATATATATATATATATATAAAACTATGAATATATATATAGATGTATAAATATGAATATATATATAAATATGAATATATATATATATAAATACGAATATATATATATATAAATATGAATATATATATATATATATAAATATGAATATATATATACATATATAAATATGAATATATGTATATATATAAATATGAATATATATATATAAATATGAATATATATATATATATATATATAAATATATAAATATGAATATATATATATATATATAAAAATATGAATAAATATATATATAAATATGAATATATATATATATAAATATGAATATATATATAAATATGAATATATATATATATATATATATATATATATATATATATATATATATTCATATATATATGTTCAATAGACGTGGGTGGAGTGTGAACCGGGCGATAGATAGATCTATCTACTCCAATTGAAGAAAAAAAAGAAACCAAAGTGAGAAGATTGGGAAAGAAAAAAGCCGGAAACCACATCCTAAACGGGGAAGAAAGGATGAGCCTTTTAACCTGTTGAATAGACGTGGGTGGAGTGTGAACCGGGCGATAGATAGATCAATCTATTCCAATTGAAAAAAAAAGAAACCAAAGTGAGAAGATTGGAAAAGAGAAAGCCGGAAACCACATCCTAAACAGGGAACAAGGGATGAGCCTCTTAACCTGTTCAATAGACGTGGGTGGAGTGTGAACCGTCGATAGATAGATCTATCTACTCCAATTAAAAAATGAAAAAGAAACCATAGTGAGATGATTGGAAAAGAGAAAGCCGGAAACCACATCCTAAACAGGGAACAAGGGATGAGCCTCTTAACCTGTTTAATAGACGTGGGTGGAGTGTGAACCGGGCGATAGATAGATCTATCTCCTCCAATTGAAAAAAAAAAAAGAAACCCAAGTGAGAAGATTGGAAAAGAGAAAGCCGGAAACCACCTCTTAAACAGGAAACAAGGGATGAGCCTCTTAACCTGTTTAATAGATGTGGTTGGAGTGTGAACCGGGCGATAGATAGATCTATCTCCTCCAATTGAAAAAAAAAAAAAAAGAAACCCAAGTGAGAAGATTGGAAAGAGAAAGCCGGAAACCACCTCCTAAACAGGGAACAAGGCATGAGCCTCTTAACCTGTTTAATAGACGTGGGTGTGTGTGAACCGGGCGACAGATAGATCAATCTATTCCAATTGAAAAAAAAAGAAACCAAAGTGAGAAGATTGGAAAAGAGAAAGATGGAGTTAGCATCCCTTTTAGTTTACCAGATGTTTTGATGGCAAAAGTTGAATAAAAACTGAGGATATATAATGGAAGGATTGTTTATATATATATATATATATATATATATATATATATATATATATATATATATAAAGGAAAATTATATAAATATTATAATTTAATATAATATATTAATAATAAATAATAATAATTTCAAATTCTAGAATAGAAAGACTGAACATTGTAAAAAGGCGTGATCTTTGACTATCATTGACACTGATGGAGATGAATATGAAAAAAAAAAAAAACATGGAGAGAAGCATTGGGATTGGGAAATCCACTGGGATTTCATTAAATAAATCTGTACTTTTTTAAAATTTATTAGTAACTCACATATTAAAAAATGGTTTATTATGAGTTATTTTACTTGTATACTTCAATGTTCCATAGAACGTAGTTGTTAAATACAAATTTATTTTCATTAAATTACTTTTACTTCAAAATAAAGCATACACATTTACTATTTTTATTATACAATTCCTAAACTTACCTCTTAATAAAAAATAAACTTCTTTTCCATTTTATGCTTATGGGATCCACAAAAAGAGTAAAAGTGGTCCATGGATAAAAAAAAGTTGAAAATCACTGGCTTATATGAATAAGATATATTATGGATATTATTTCAATGAATAATGAGTGTTTACAAGGATTATTTTTATTTTTTTGAAAATTTAATGAGAATAATTTACAAAGTTTTAAATCTTTTAAAATTCTGTATTAATTTGTATCTGGTAAATGATATTGTTATTAAGTAAAAAGTATATTTACTAATCATGAATGGAAAAGGTTACTACAATTTAGTGACCCCCCCCCCCAACCAACCAACATTTTAAAAAGAATTAAAAATTTGTTGGTATGTACATGCTAATTTTTAGATGTGCATTGTGGTGCTGTGGATATCGACTCGGAATGACAAATCAGGGAGCCGAGTTCGAATTCCAGTTGAATTCATTGCATTCAGCTATCCACAAATACGCTTGGGAAAGGCATTAATCCGTCTCTTTCCTCCAGCTTTGGGTTAAACAATAAGACAGACCTGGTTTCCACAGCCTTGGCTGGTAACCAGTGTACCGCAGAAAGCAATGGCAACCCACTGCGGGACAGTCTTTTACCCAGTCAGTCATGTCTTCTTTGCGACATGAACATCCAAAGTGTGTATCACGTATGGCACTTAACTGACTGACTGACATGCTAACTATTGTATATAATTAGGTTACAATAAAATTTCTGTTTTCTATGAATTCCACATAATTAAAATAGATATTTAGTAGAGTGAAGGATCCCCCGTATCATAGATTGTGGGGGGCACAATGCCATTGCACTTATCCTGCTAGTACTGCACTTAAATTCATAAAGTCTGGGTAACAAAAGAAAGGTCATTAGAATAATTATGATGAAAATATTTATAGAAAAAGGCACAGGGAAACTTTACATTACAGTGGTGGGAAAATAACTGTTACTGAGATGCCAGGTCAGAACTAATAACATTGCAGATTCTTAATTGTATTTCATCAAGAAATATCTATCTATCTATTTGAGATGTGTGTTTGTGTACTTCACACACACACATCTCAGATAGATAGATAGATAGATAGATAGATAGATAGATAGATAGATAGATAGATATGAACAGATTGAGATAGATAGATAGATAGATAGATAGATAGATAGATAGATATGAACAGAATAAGATAATGTGTGAACATATATGAAAAAATGGAAAGATATGCTAGTTATCAATAAAAGATGTAGTTAGATATAAGATAATGTCTTTGAACATGTATATAAGATGAAATATTTGCTAGATATTGATATATATTTCTGGTATATATGCGTATACTTTACTCATACAACTGGTATGTATATATAGACAAACACTCATATATATATATATATATATATAGATATATATATATATATATATATTACCGACAATTTGAAATGAATTGTTTGAACATTAAAAATATTAAAAAAAATGTTCAAACAATTCATTTCAAATATATATATATATATATATATATATATATATATAAGAGACAATGAATGTCTATTCTGTTTAATCATGACCCGTTCTAAACATCGTATTTTGCCTTTAATTTCAGTTGAAAATAAACACAAAAATTCTCCAACATTTGAATAATTTTTTATTAAGTTGGTTTTTAGCTTTCGGCTCACATGAGCCATCTTCAGAGAGGTTATAAGGACGGTAACACAAACACAACCACCATCAGCGACGATTATATATTGTATTCACATAAAACTTCTCTTAGCAACGGCAATAGTTACCAAAAATAACAAACGCAGAATTGATAGAGAATTTTTGTCTTTATTTTCAACAGAAATTAAAGCCGAAATACGACGTTTAGAACGGCTCATGATTAAACATAATAGACATTCATTGTCTCTTATACTTAACAGTATATGTTTAGAAAATTATTTGCTGCCTCGATACACTAAATATATATATATATTTTAAGTTATAGTATATATAGACACACACTCATATATATATATATATATATATATATATATATATATATATATATATATATTTTATAGTTTAGAACATGTACAAATTATAATTTACGACAAAAGTGTACATTTTGTTGCGACAACGATGTCGAACAAAATGTTTGTAGTTTGTTCATGTTCTAAAGTAATAATTAATAATAAATATTCATTTCTCAATTTCTATATTAAGCCGTTTTTAAAATTAATGTTTTGAACGTTGTTCATACGGTCTTTGTTGTTTATTCACTGGGATGTGTGTATAATGATAATGTACACGCTAAAAAGTCTGCATCCTTCAACCGAGCGCCCATAGCCCAGAGGTAGAATCGCCGACTGACGCCAATTCGCTCGGGTTTCAGTCCTGGGTTAAAAGCAATGGGATGTCTAACCGTACTGATGAGCTGTAATACAGGGAAACAAATCTGTCTGCGAATGACTATATATATATATATATATATATAAATCCAGGTAAAGAGAACTAACAGTTTTACAATTCCGAGTTCTTTTTTTTAAGTACTAAATATAATAAATATTGTTGAGAATATATATATATATATATATATATATATATATATATATATATATATATTAGGCGTGTATAATGATAATATACACGCTTAAAAGTCTGCTTTCTTCTACCGAGCGCCCATAGCCCAGAGGTAGAATCGCCGACTGACGCCAATTCGGTCGGGTTTCAATCCTGGGTTAAAACCAATCGGAGTCTAACCGTACTGATGAGCTGTGATACAGCGAAACAGATCTGTCTGCGGATTATATATATATATATATATATATATATATATATAAACATGGTGAAACAACACTAAGAAATATAATAGAAATTTTAAACCCATTAATAATAATAAATAAAAAAAGCTCGTCATATATTATAAAAAATTTAAAACAATTGACCTCATAGTCATTAATAACCCTACAACCACACAACTAAATCCTCTACAATAAAACATTTAGTGAATCAATTTACATGCCCATTCAGATTTTGTATATCTCATGTACTAATATTAAACCCAGTAGATATATTGGTTTTATTCTAACCACAAACTCTCGTGGACTTACCTGTTACCTCTCTGATCTTGGTTCTATCAAACAAAATTTCTTAGAAAAACATAGCCATGTAGGTAATATTAGACAGATATTAGTAGATAACACAAACACACAGTAAAGAGAAACTTCAGATATTGGAAGTCATCTACATTAAAGCAAATCAACCCATACTCAATAAAATTACATTTCGAACTGGTCACACAAGATTACATTGCGTCTAGACATGGTTCTGTTGTTTATATTTTGGTCTCTCACGCGTCATAAGACTACATCACGAATTTACAACTTGCGTTTGCTATATAGCAATCTTTCATGTCAACATAACAGTGTATCATCTTTGATGATGAATATCTTTCTATTAATGTCCATACAACCACTCTGAAGATGGCTTATGCGAGCCGAATGCTTAAATCAAGGACAAGCGCAATAAAAAAGAATATCTAAACGTTGGACATTCATTGTCGGTTATATTTAACAATATATATATATATATATATATATATATATATATATATTTCATTAAAACGACCGACAAGAAAGATAGTATTAATTTTTTATTTAATTTTTCGAGTATTCTTACATTTTCTTAAAATTTTCTTTTGGCTGGAGAGAAGGAACGTAAAAATGTCCCATAGCTTTTGACTTTACAAGCGCTTTCAACCTCTTCACAGGCCATTTTTAAGTATGTTATTTGTCTGATGTTGTTATTAAGTCCTCATGTTTGACTGTAATGTAATTGTTTGTGTCTTAGTGTTTTTCGAAAATTTTTAAAAAATCCTTATCTTCAGCAACAAGAAAACATGTAAGAATACAGGAAAAATTAAATATTCCTCTCCAACCGCACATTGAAGGTGGTATTAAACGGACATGCCTCCCAGAACTACCATACAAACGCGGGTGTCCCTCAAGGCTCTATCCTAGGTCCTACGCAAAATCTGATCTACATTAATGATCTCCCCGATGCCATAACATCCCAAGTAGGCATGTATGCCGATGACACCACTGTTTACTCTCGCCTCGATCAAAAATCTGGTGTGAGCAACAAAGCGAACCTCACTGCCGAGCTTGAAAAGGACCTACAATCTGTAGTGGACTGGGGTAAGAAATGGCTCGTAAATTTTAATGATTCCAAAACGAAGCTGCTATCAATTAACCATCATAGACAATCGCACCTACCTGCCATTAGCATGGAACAGACTTGCCTCCCAGATAGTAAAACACTAGGCCTGCTCGGCCTCGTACTCTCAGCGGACCTCAAGTGTAATGACTATATTGGAATCCATTGCTAAATCCGCTGCCATGAAAGTCGGTTCTCTGTGTAGGGCCCTGAATCTATCCTGCACATATATAAATCTACCATCCGCCCGTGTATTGAATACTGCTGCCACATATGGTCGGGTGCCCCTGCTATTCTCTTCCAGCTTCTTGACAAAATACAATGGAGAATCTGTAATGTGATCGATACCGACTTGGCAGACCGGCTGCAGTCACTCTCTCACCGGCCCGATGTGGCGTCCCTGTGCCTCTTCTACAAATACTTTCATGGCTTCTGCTCCGATGAACTTAGATCACTGGTGCCTCCTAGGTACGAATTTGCACGAGATACTAGATTAGTAACTAGGTCCCACCCTTTTACAGTGAAACCGATAAAATGTAACCGCAATTTCTACTCCAACAGCTTCTTTTTTTGCACTTCCCGCCTGTGGAATTCTCTTCCGCATACTTGCTTCCCCGACAGCTACAATCTCCAGGAGTTTAAATGTAAGGTCAATAGACACCTCCTAACACACTAACTCGCACCCATTCTCTCAAACATTCTTCCTATGTACCTCCTTACTCGTCTATCACCCTCCTTCTGACATTTCCTATATCTTATCGCTCTCTCAGCACCTTCCCCTTTGTAACCCCATGCGCTATAGTGGCAGTGGAATGCCTTGCTTGGGGTGAAATGATTAAAAAAAAACTTCTTTGTCAGTCGTTTTCAACGAATCATGTTTGCTGCCCAAGTATACCTTATATATATAGCGAAGCAGGCTTGTATATGGATGACTAATTATGCTCTTGTTATCAAACTGAGCACTCTTGAGGGGAAAACTTAACCATTTCTACAATTTAGGCATAACTCTTCAGTCAGGAATTGAGTTCTCTCGACTGCTGGGGTGTGTATACGCCACGTCTAACACGTTATGTTATGTGTTTAACATGAAAAAATAAAACGGTTATGGAAAAATGACACACTCGCCGAGTATTGGAAATAACTAAGGAATGTATTATTGTAGAAGCATGAGTAAAGCGAACAGTTGTGGATATTGAATAAGGATGTGGTTATAGAGAGTGTGCAAAGTTCTGCATGCCATGTTGCTGGCTCCTACCAGAGGTCCCTTCTTGTCTCCCAGAATGCACCTGTTGGCTGGGGATCGAACTCCTTTGAATGGTCAAGGTGAGATAAATTTAAACCCATTTTATGGTGGTCCTAATATCGAAAAAGGAAAAAAAAGGAAAAGAAAGATAATATCAACACATCTCAACCCCAAGAAAAGGGAAAAAGGAAAAGAAATATGAATTTGACATATCTTGATCTCATCTTCGTCGCCAGTTTTGTTTTTGGCACTCCCTTGAATGGTCAAGGGGAGATCACTTTTGACCCTTTTTATGGTGGTCCTAATACGTTAAAATTTCTTTATCCCTCAGCCGTCTGCCGATATCTTACGGGTAAGTGAGGTTCGATTTTGGCTTGAAGCAAGCGGATGTCTTAGGCACCGTAATGAGCTGGGATACAGCGAAACAAGCTTGTATGTGGATAACTATATAAACATTGCGTATTTGGGAAGCAGGCCCTCTTTTATGCAGGTTTCATTAAAAAAACAAAACAAAACAGTACCATTAATTTTTATAATACTCAAACACATAGTAATTATATATAGGACGATTAATATCTTCGAAACAACATCTGAAAATACGCAACTTCCGTTGATTAAACAATAAATGAATTATTTATTACGCAAAATTTTAAACTGCTAACTTCATCGTCAAAAATAACAATTCATTTGCAAAAACTAAACTACATTGATTCAATATTATTTACGAATTGATA
Organism: Ascarosepion bandense; assembly: GCA_037127315.1. NCBI lineage: Eukaryota > Metazoa > Mollusca > Cephalopoda > Sepiida > Sepiidae > Ascarosepion > Ascarosepion bandense. Next base: position 1,462,340 of record JBBBDQ010002060.1, on the reverse strand, counting down.
TATCCTCTGAAGAACTGTGTTCTTGATCAATCCAATTTCGTAAATTGGACACACCACCACGCGGTTGACAAACAATTACCGTTGTACCTCTCAGACCAGTGTTCAATTCTATGTCATTTAAATACACATGGAGACCTATCAAACTCTATCCACAACATACTCATTGATAACACAAATACCAGAATATCATCCATATTCAAAATAGGTTAAAATGAATGGAAGCAGTTTTAATCAAAAAAAGAAAATCTAACACATATCAACTGCGAACACGGCAACAATGTGCTGACTGTGTTCGGAATATAACGCACACATGACTCTATACAGACATATAAACATAACACACATTCAGTCACAGGTAAAATATAATCCATCCCCGATAATGACTAAAAGTGTACCGGAAAGCGCTCGAAAGTACAAGACCTTTGAACAATTCTTATATAATTTTAGTTCCAAAATGAAGAAAATTATATGAAAAATTATGTAAAAAACTTAATGATAATACATTGTCTGTGATTTTTAATGAAACCTATATATATATATATATATATATATAGAGAGAGAGAGAGAGAGAGGAGAGGGAGGGAGAGAGAGAGGGAGAGAGAAATCAATGTGAACACAGACATATATGTAGAGAATTTTATATACCCTAGAAACATTTTTGGATATTTTACAATTTCATGGGTAATACATATTTCGCAAACCAAAAAATTGCTGCTCGTCAGACCCAAATAATACAACAAGACTGTTGTATCATTTGGGCCTGACGAGCAGAATTTTTTTTTTTTACTGCGAAATATACATTACCCATGAAATTGTAGAATATCTAAAAATGTTTCTAGAGTATATTATTCTGTTAAATTGAATAAGTTTGACATTGAATTATTTTGAGTTCGGCTCTATCAGAATTTACTTGATATAAATACCAAATATTCCACGTTATATATATATATATATATATATATATATATATATATATATATATATAACATTTATATTAGAACATCTAAATAACTACCTGACGAGACATTGTTTTTTTATTTTCAAAACAAAATGTACAGTTTTGTAGTAGTTATTTACATGTTTCAATGAAAATGTTAATAAATATTTATTGGTCTATTTTTATATTGAGCCCTGACTTAAAATCAATGTTTTAAACGTTGCAATTTTATTTTTCGTTGATTTAAATTTCGATATATATATATATATATATATATATATATATATATATATAGTGTTGAGTTGCGATAATGTTTAGAGCCATGGTTATTGTTTTCGGTGGTTTTACTGATAAAGCAGGTTTTTTATTGTCAATTTTTTTATGGCCGTTCGGTAGAAGAAGGCAGACTTTTTAGCGTGTATATTGTCATTATACCCGCCCAATAGTCAGAGTGCTATAATCCATTACTAAATGAGCGATATATATATATATTATTTAATATTTATATTGGAACATCTAAATAACTACTTGATGAAACATTGTTTTTTTATTGTCTATGTTTCAATGAAAATGTTAATAAATATTTATTGGTCTATTTTTATATTGAGCCCTGACTTAAAATTAATGTTTTAAACGTTGCAATTTTATTTTTCGTTGATTTCAATTTCGATATATATATATATATATATATATATATATATATATATATATATATATATATATAGTGTTGAGTTGCGATAATGTTTAGAGCTATGGTTATTGTTTTCGGTGTTTTTACTGATAAAGCAGGTTTTTTAGTGTCAATTTTTTTATGGCCGTTCGGTAGAAGAAGGCAGACTTTTTAGCGTGTATATTGTCATTATACCCGCCCAATAGTCAGAGTGCTATAATCCATTACTAAATGAGCGATATATATATATATTATTTAATATTTATATTGGAACATCTAAATAACTACTTGATGAAACATTGTTTTTTTATTGTCTATGTTTCAATGAAAATGTTAATAAATATTTATTGGTCTATTTTTATATTGAGCCCTGACTTAAAATCAATGTTTTAAACGTTGCAATTTTATTTTTCGTTGATTTCAATTTCGATATATATATATATATATATATAGTGTTGAGTTGCGATAATGTTTAGAGCCATGGTTATTGTTTTCGGTGGTTTTACTGATAAAGCAGGTTTTTCATCGTCAAGTGATTGATATCAGTGTTGGAGTTAAAAAGCACAAAGAGTTTGTTACATCAACTGAGCAGGTTCTTGGCGACTTCGAGGCTTCGTGAGGACACCATTATAATGTTCTCACTCCTCAAGTCTAGTTGGTGAAAACATCACAAAACTTCAAAGTCGGCATAAATCTGCTCAGTTGAAGTGACAGACTCATTGCGTTTATATATACAAATAGATACACAACGGCCTTTATTATAAGAGAGAGGATATACACTACCGGTCATAATTATTAGGCAACCCCAGTGTTTAAAAGAATGATGTGTTTCATACTATTTTTTAATATTTATTGCCAAGTGAATAATTGTAAATGAAAATAGAATGGTTCTTTTGTTAATATTGCACAATAACATGTGCATCAAATGAATTTATAAATATTTAATAATTACCTATATTGCAGTTTCATCAATGAAAGAATGAAGAACATTTAGGGTGATTCGGACGAGTTAATCTTTGTTTCCTTGCCTTGTAAAACTTTGCAAAGTAATAATAACAAAAGAACAATTCTATTTTCATTTAGAATTATCCACTTGGCAATAAATACTAAAATAGTATGAAATACATTATTTCTTTTTTACTTTTTTAAAAACTGGGGTGGCCTAATAATTATGCCCGGTAGTATATATATATATATATATATATATATATATATATATATATATATATATATATATATGTATTTCATACTATTTTTAGTATTTATTGCCAAATTGCTAATTTTAAATGAAAATAGAATGGTTCTTTTGTTAATACTGCACAATAACATGTGCATTAAATGAACTGTTCTGGTGTCCAGTGTTTGTGCTCTTTTCCCCCATGCTAGTCTCTTCTTCTTCTTGGCTGGCCGAAGAAAAAAGATTCCTCTACTGCTAGTATATATATATATTATTTAATATTTATATTAGAACATCTAAATAACTACCTGATGAGACATTGTTTTTTTATTTTCAAAACAAAATGTACAGTTTTGCAGTAGTTATTGACATATTTCAATGAAGATGTTAATATATATTTATTGGTCTATTTTAATATTGAATCCTGACTTAAAATTAATGTTTTAAACGTTGCAATTTTATTTTTCGTTGATTTACATTTCGATATATATATATATATATATATATATATATAGATAGATAGATAGATAGATAGATAGATGCAAGTGTAAAGGATATATCTATTTTTTTATACAGTGTTAAATTGTGATAGTATTTAACGCCAATGTTGTTATTTTTCACTTGTTATTACTGATAAAATGTATTTTGGCAAGCTACATAGAGGGACCATACATTATTTGAAAGGGTAGACAATAATTAAAAAAAAAATTGTATACTGATATAGTGCTTTAATTTTATTAACCATTCTAATAACAAATTGCAATATTAATCTCTACTCTCTATCGAACACTCATTATAAATGTAAATGCTTGAACAGTGGGTTTTAATTTACGTGTTCTTTCACTTTCTTATAATATACTAGCAGCATAGCCCGGCGTTGCTCGGGTGTAATGAAAGCCTTAAAACTAATCCATGGTCCTGGAGGTCAGATTCTTTGGACGTTGCACGAAAGAACAAAAAGCAATAGTTGTTTCCAATTAAAGCGAAACCGTAGACGGAAAGAAAAATCAATGGATGTAAGTCAAATTTGGATTTCCTGGTATCAATATCAAATAAGTTTTTTCGTCGTAAACTGAATTTTGAAGGTTAAATAAGTCCTCTGAGTAAATGGTATCATGGCTGAGACTAAAAACTATAATTATACCTACTTAGAGCCAAACCCGAAGCAAAAACTAAAATAAAAGGGCTGAAAAAATACAGAAATACAGGCAGATAAAGACACACACACACACACACACACACACACACACACACACACACACACACACACACACAAATATCTTGCCTTTTATACATATATATTATCGATTTTCTGCCCTATTGTAAGAACTGCAATCTTGAAACTTTTGAATATCTTTTCTTATGTCTTTGTTTATGAGTGTATCAAATTTTATTAAAATCGGACCACTCCTTCTTTAACCTGATTTTTTCGATTATCTATTTTCGATATTTATCTGGGGTACCTCGGCACAAAGCTTAGCTAAGAACGCTCGCAGACGCTTATCGTACAACTGTGTAAAATTTCAAGAAAATCGGTTCAGCCGTTTCGGTGTCTATAGGTAACGGGCACACACACAGACACACACACATACACACACATAAAATTCCATTTATAAATAAGTTTATATATATATATATATATATATATATACTCCTCGTCTTTATTATGTGTCACGTCTCTTTAGGAAGTAGGCGATATTGGCCCACCACTTATCACTAATCTCTTATCGCTCTCAACACTTTTCCTCGTGTTACCAAACCTTGATTCACCATTCATTTGCACAAGTCAATCAACTATGTCTCGTGTTTTTCCCTTGTCACTCTTTTCCTCTATTCGTCCTGTGGTTATTAGAATCTCCAAGTCGTCCTTCCTCATTAGGTATCCTAGAAATCTCAGCTCTCTGTTGTTGTTGCTTTTTTCTTTTTCTTTTTTTTTTTTTTTTGTTATTTGCATCCCCTTCAACTTATTGTCATTGCTCCCATTTTCGGTGAATGGTATCCTCAGCATCCTTCTGTAGAACCACATTTCTGCTTCTTTGAAACTCTCCTTCGATAAATCGAGTGAATTTCTGACACTTGCTAAATTCAAAGTTTTCTCAAGGCAAAAGATAAAGCTGAACTACTGACTCCAGACTTGGACTCACCCACGCTCTTGCATTTTCTGCCATTCCCACATGGGAATTCACTCGTGAAGAAAAAATAAATAAATAAGGAAGAAAAGGAAACGAAAAGAAGAAACGTCAAATTTTTATGGCCATTTGAAAGTGAATAAAAGATTGAATGGGTCTGCTTTTTAATAGGGTCCGTTAGGTGAGTATCTATCGGATGATTTGGGTTCCAGCGTAGGAAGTATGCTTGCTTAAGACAGCCTTGATTAACTGTCTTTGTTCGGCTTAAATGTCTGCCTAATCCAACTGATAAACACGCTCGGTGTAGAGAGGATTTATCTATTATTTGGAAGCAGGGAAGAAAGAAAATAAGGGCGAGAAGCGGAAAGAGAAACAGACGGGAAACAAAGACGAGACGGAAGAAGAAAGAAGAAGATTGATGATTCCGTGAGAAATGGTTTGACATTAGTTCTGTCAGCGGTTTCATTTATTATTGTTTTTCTTTTTCACTATCTCTTTATTTACCGTCTTTACTTTGTTCTTTCTTTTTCTCTTTTTTCTAATTTGCTTTTCTAATTCAAATAGCCTTATTCTTGTCTATTGATTTTTTTCTTGTCTTTCTCTTTTATATTTCTTTTTCCTCATTTCCATTTGTTCTTTCTTTCCTTCTTTCTTTCTTTCTTTCTTTCTTTGTACAGCTTTATTTCTTTCATTCCTTTTTACGTTTGTTACATTCTGTTTTGATCTAACATTCATTTTCCATTATTCTTCCTCCTTTATTTTCTTTCCTTCTTTCTTTCCTTCTTTCTTTCTTTCTTTCTTTTTTGGGCCTCGCTTCCATTTTTCATTTACTTGTCTTTATTTCTTTCTTTCCCTCTTTTCTCCTTTTTGTCTTTAATTCTTTCGTTACTTTTTGTTTAGGTCAAGTTTCCTTTTTTCATATTCTTTCTTTCTTTCTTTCTTTCTTTCTTTCTTTCTTTCCAAATATTTCTTTCTTTCTTTCTTTCTTTCTTTCTTTCTTTCTGTCTTTCTTTCGTTCTTTCTTTCTATTTGGGCCTCGCTTTCATTTTTCACTTTCTCTTCTTTATTTGTTTCTTTTCTTTTTTTCTTCTTTTTGTCTTTAATTCTTTCGTTACTTTTTGTTTTGGTCAAGTTTCATTCTCTTCTTTCTTTCTCTCTTTTATTCTTTTTTCTTACTTTCTGTTTGTCTTTAATTCCTCATTTTCTCTTCGTCCATTCTTTCTCTCTCTTTTTACTCTTTATTTATTTATTTCTTTTTTTAACTTTCATGTTTACTTTTGTTTCTTTCTGTTTACATCTAGATTTTTTTCATTTTTCCTTCATTCTTTCTTTGTTTTTTGTTTTTTATTTTTGTTACTTTCTGTTTGTGTCTGTCTTACATTTGTCTTCTTTCTTTCATTCGTATAAAAATTTTTCATTATTTTTATTTTCATTTTCATTTGTAACTTTTCAGTTTTCTTCTTTTTTATTTCTTTTTTTTCTTTCGTTCTTATTTTCCATCTTTCTTTCAATCGTTGCGTTATGTTTTGGTTTAGCTTTCTTTGTTCATTTTCTCTTTCTTTCTTTCTTTTGTGGCCTTTTAGCTTAATGCGGCTTTTTCTGCTTTCTTTCTTTCTTTCTTTCTTTTGTGGCCTTTTTGCTTAATGCGGCTTTTTCTGCTTTTCTTTTTCTTTCTTTCTTCTCAAATAATTGCTTCTTTCTTTCGAAACGTTTATTTATTCTTTATTTCTTTCCACATACGTCTTTCTTTCTTTCTTTTTTTTTCTTTCTTTCATTTTATTTTAAAAATATTTCTTTTCTCATAATTCTTTCTTTCTTTCTTTCCAAATATTTCTTTCTTTCTTTCCAAATATTTCTTTCTTTCTTTCTTTTTTTATTTCCAAAAAGATATTCCTTTTTATCTATTTTTCTTTCGTTCTTATTTTCCATCTTTCTTTCAATCGTTGCGTTATGTTTTGGTTTAGCTTTCTTTCTTTGTTCATTTTCTCTTTCTTTCTTTCTTTCTTTCTTTCTTTCTTTCTTTCTTTTGTAGCCTTTTAACTTAATGCGGCTTTTTCTGCTTTTCTTTTTCTTTCTTTCTTCTCAAATAATTGCTTCTTTCTTTCGAAACGTTTATTTATTCCTTATTTCTTTCCACATACGTCTTTCTTTCTTTCTTTTTTTCTTTCATTTTATTTAAAAAATATTTCTTTTCTCATAATTTTTTCTTTCTTTCTTTCTTTCTTTCTTTCTTTCTTTCTTTCTTTCCAAATATTTCTTTCTTTCTTTCTTTTTTTTATTTCCAAAAAGATATTCCTTTTTATTTATTTTCTCATAATTCTTTCTTTCTAAATATTTCTTTCTTTCTTTCTTTCTTTCTTTCTTTCTTTCTTTCTTTCTTTGTCGGTCTTTGGGAGGAATGTGGATGGAAATCCATTCATATATCCGCTTCACTTGTTATTTTCATGTAGAAATTTTTACTCTTCAGAAAACAACAATCACTATTATGTATGTGGGGGGGGGGAGAAAGAGAGAGAACGAATGACAAGAGAAACAGTAAAATTAGGCAACTAGAAAGAGTGAGAGAGAGATCGTGTGAAAGTAAGAGAGAGAGAGAGAGAGAGAGAGAGAGAGAGAGAGAGAAGGTAGAGGGTGAACGCCTGCTATTTAAGCTTTCCAGCGCTTGGCAATAAAGTTATGCCGCCTGATCCCCTTCTTAGCAGGGATTATCTTTTCTCCCTTGCGGGATTTTATCCCGATTATGCAAGAAAGTATATGAACAAATTAAACGGATCAATTTTCCAATCATATTATATATATATATATGTATAAGCAACTGAAATGTGGTTCTACAGAAGGATGATGCGAATATCACGGATCGAGCATGTGAGTAATGATGAGGTCTTAGAAATGATGGAAACAAAAGAAATTAATACTGAGCATCAGGAAGAGACAGCTGAAGTTCTTAGGGCATGCAATGAGGAAGGAGGGCTTGGAGAACCTGATACTAACAGCCTAGATAGAGGGAAAGAGAGACAGCAACGGATAACATATTTCAAGGACCTAATCAGGTGGATGATGGAACAAGGGTTGCATGGTGTAACAGGAAAAGGCGTGCTAAGAGCCACCAGCGATAGGGAGACGTAGAAAGCCATGATCGCCTACGTCCTGAAGGGACAGGGCACATAGAAGATATATATACATTTTTTTCTAAACATATACTGCTAAATATAAGAGACAATGAATATCTATTATGTTTAATCATGAGCCGTTCTAAACATCGTATTTTGGCTTTAATTTCAGTTGAAAATAAAGACAAAAATTTTCCAACATTTGGATAATTTTTTATTAAGTTGGTTCTAAGCTTTCGGCTCACATAAACCATCTTCAGAGAGGTTATAAGGACGGTAACACAAAAACATCCACCATCAGCGACGATTTTATATTGTGTTGACATAAAACTCCGCTAAGCAACGGCAATAGTTACCAAAAATAACAAACGCAGTTCGCAAATTTGCAATGCTGTTCTATGACGTCATACCGCGTGATAGCGCGAAATGACAACAGAACCATGTATTCAAATACAATTTAATGTGTTATGGGCAGGTTTAAATGTGGTTTTATTAAGTGTGGGTTGTTTGAATTTAATGTAGATGGCCTCCAATATCTGAAGGTTTTTTTTACGTGTGTAAGAGTGAGGATTATTGTATTGTTGACTAAAATCTGTCTGATATTATCTACATGGCTATGTTTTTTCTGAGAAATGTTGTTTAATTGTACTCAAACAACAAGATAAAATAAAACACTCACACACACACACACACACACACACACACACACACACACATATATATATATATATATATATATATATATATATATATATACGGAAGTGTGTTGTGGTGCAGTGGATATCGACTCGGAATGACAAATCGGGGAGCCGAGTTCGAATTCCAGTGGAATTCGTTGCATTCACTTACCCGAAAATACCCTTATAAAAGGTACTAATCCGTCTCTTCCATCCAGTTATGGATTAAATAACAGGATATATTGGGTTCTTTAGCGTTGGCTGGCAACCAGTCTACCGCAGAAAGTAACTGAAACCTAATACGGGATACTCAGTCATGTCTCTTTTGAGACATGATCGCACAAGCGTGTATCACGTATGGCACTGACTGACTGACCTTGGCAACCATTTTTAATGAAACTCATACATACATACATACATACATATGTATATATTTATTATAAATTATATTTTAGAACATGTACATAATTTTTCTATATATATCCACGACAAAGGTACGTTTGTTTCGACATTGAATCTTCAATATCTCATCAGGTGGTATGTCAAAATAAATATTCACAGCTCTATATATTATATATCGAGCAGTGTTTTAAATTAATGTTTTGGACGTTGTAAGAATCCATCCTGAATATATACAAATCAACCATTCGTCCGGGCATGGAATACTGCTGCCATATATGGTCAGGCGCCCCTGTCGTTCATCTCAGTGTTCTTGACAGGCTCCAAAGGAGAATCACTAATGTGAGAGGCACCGACTTGACGGCTTGACTACAGCCACTTCCCCACAGACGAGATGTGGCCTCCCTTTGTCTGCTCTATAAATACTTTCATGGCTTCTGCTCCGACGAATTTAAGTCACTGGTGCCTCTGCAACAGGTGTTTACTCGTGCAACCAGATTGGCAACTGGGTCACACCCATTCTCAGTTAGATTAACCAGATGCAGACGACAATTCTACTCCTGCAGTTCTTCTCTCGCACTTCCCGCCTGTGGAACTCGCTTCCATATTCTTGCTTTCCTGACGGCTACAACCTCCAGGAATTTAAATGCAATTCTCATTTATTAAACACTTGACTCTAGTTCTTTCACCACACCGTATATCCTTTCCTTTCTCTCCACCTTTGCAACTGTCATCACACCTGTATTCCCATCCTTCTTTTGCTCCTTTCTAACTGGTTCGTCTTCCGCTTCACTCTCTTCTGCTTAATCTTTTTACTCTTATGTAGCCCCCTGCACATCAGTGGTGTTACCGCCTTGCTCGGGGTGATACGATTATAACAAAAAAAAAAAAAAAGAGGGATTTTTATGAAGCCGCTGACTGGAGGTTTTAAATAACCGAATATTTCTAAAATTAAATCTGGACATCTGATCTTTCATTCAATACATTTTTTGTTCTGGAAACAACATGGCTACTTATCCTTCCGGTACAAACTGCAGAAATCACCATCGTTGTATGGTTGTTGTTTTTTTAATATACTCCAAATTATATCAGGGTCTTTTTATTTTCCACACATGGCCAACAAGTTTGGTACAATTCTTAAGGTTTTCCAGTTTAAATGTAAATTTATGATTATTCCATCTGTTTAAAAAAATTCCTTTTGTAGACACCAAAGTTGTATTTCTTTGTCCATCGCTGCTATCTATTAACCAACACAGATAATCGCTCCTATCCGTCGCCATAAGCATGGATCAGGCTAGTCTCCCTGAAAGTAAAACTCTCTCAACAGACCTCAAGTGGAATGATTATATAGACCGCATAGCTAAATCCGCTGCTAAGAAGGTCGGTTATGACATCAAGAGGGAAACATTAAAACACAAAGGCAATGAAAATGACTACGACATGAGGAAATGAATAAATAATTAAATAAATAAATAAAGAAACAAACAAACAAACAAAAAAACAAACAAAAAAACAAAACAAACAAAACAAACAAACAAAATGACTGTGGCATCAAGAGAGAATGAGAATCCATAGCTAAATCCGCTGCAAAGTAAGTCGGTTCTCTTTGCAGGGCCAAGGAAGGTTTTCCCGTCTGAAACAATCCTGCACATATCCAAATCTACCATCCGCCCGTGCATTGAATACTGCTGCCATATCTGGTCGGGTGTTCCTGCTATCTACCTAGGAGTACTTTATAAAATCCAACGGAGATTCTGTAATGTGATCGATCCCGACTTGGCAGCTCGGATACAGTCACTTTCTCACCGACGCAATGAGGCTTACCTGTCTCTTCTACAAATACTTTCACGGCTACTGTTCAGATTAACTTAGCTCACTGGCACCCCCTATATATGAATTTCCTCGAGCCACAAGATTAGCAACTAGGTCCCGCCCTTTTATTGTGAAACCAATAAATTGTAAACGCAAATTCTACTTCTACAGCTTCTTTTCTCGCACTTTCCGCATGTGGAATTCACTTCCATTTACTTGCTTCCCTGACAGCTACAATCTCCAAGAATTCAAATGTAAAGTTAAAAGTCATCTCCTATCTGACTAACTTCCATCCTCTCTCTCATGTTCGTTTCTCCGTCCACTCCACTCTCATCAGTATTCTCATCCTTCTCTTATCCTGTTCCTGACCCTCCCCCGTAACCTGTCACTATTTCTCATAACTTTCCTCCTGTGTAGCCCCCTGCAAAACAGTGGCAGTAAAATGCCTTGCTTGAGGCAATATGATTACAAAAAAATCCTACGATTCTTTCTTTCTTTCTTTCTTTCTTTCTTTCTTTCTTTCTTTCTTTCTTATGCCCCTTTCTCCGTCCACACCACTCTCATCAATATTCTCATCCGTCTCTTACCCACTTCCTGACACTCCCAATAACTTGTCACTCTTTCTCATAACTTTCCTCCTATAACCCCCCTGCTCAACAGTAGCAGTAAAATGCTTTGCTTGGGATGACAAGATTTAAAAAAAGAAAATAGAAAAAACTCATGTACTTCTGCTTTGCAAAGAGCCCCTTCTGTTTTACAAATGGTTTAATTACAAAGCAGAGGTGCATGATAAAAAAGGGCAAAAAAAAAAATAACAAAAAGAAAAACATGTTTCGCGTCTACAAAAGAAAATTTCAGAATATTCAAATGCTTTACAATATAATTGTATTGAACACTTTTTAATACAACTAAGAATTGGTCTAATTTAATTTTTAGCTAAAACTAACTGCTAACTATATGTATGAATGGAATAACATTGCTCCTCTAAGTGACAAACTTCATCACATGAATTATATATATATATATATATATATATATATATATATATATATGCTCTCATTACGACTAAGCTCTCTAGACAAGAAAACTTTAAAAACAGTTTCCACTTTTGCTATATATGCGTGACTCTTCATAAATTAATTGCGTTCTTTCAGTGACTGGAGTGTGTATACACTGCTTATATACAACACGTTAAAATTCCATACGCCTATGGCTTGGTGGTGTAGCGACTCCGACTGACACCAAATCAGTCGAGTTTCGATCCCAGCCAGAAGCATCTGGATGTACCTCGCCACACTGATGAGCTGTGATACAGCGAAGCAGGCTTGTATGCGGATGACTAATATATAATTTAGAAATGAGTTATTTTCGCAACCTAGGTTTCAAGCTTTCGGTATATCCAGATGATTTATAATAGCTGATATTTCGTTTTTCAAATGTACAAATAGAAATATATTTAACAAGATAGAATTTTATAAAAACAAAAAAATTTCAAAAATCTTAAGTTACTTAAGGATCTTAAAACATTTTCATCCATGTTTGTGTGAAGCTAGTATGTATTTGTAGGTGTGATTACATCTGGGCATTATTTCAGATCTTTTATTCAGTGTTTTTTTTTCTGGAAAAACATAATGACTAACTTTTCTTCTTGGCACAGTCTGCGGACATCACTACCGTTGTATGGCTTGATTTTTTACAATCCCCCATGTTCCATCAGGGCCTTTTAATTTCCACTTGTGGCTAGACAGTGAAATAATCTTTAAGGTTTTAAGGCTTTAAATGTAGATTTGTGATTATTCCATCTGTTTTTAAAAATTTCTAAATTTTAGCCGATACGTATTGACTTCTGATGGACTATATCATGACAAATGTAAGAATTTTATTTTGTAATAAATATTTATATAAACGAACAAAAATGTCATTCAAAACATATAACACGTAACTCAATCCCAATTGAAATTAATTTAAATACTATATTAAATACTAACTTATATATATATATATCCCATGAAAAACTACAAATAAATACAAATCTACAGACCATGGCAGTAAAAGCTTCAATTCATTAAACAATAATCATATGTTCAAAGCACAGACTGAATAAGGCTGAAATAGAAAGGCTAATTGACCAACTTCCCACTCCCTTTCTAATAATGGGAAATTTTAATGCATACAGCAGAATGGGGGCTGTAGGAAGACCAATGAACTTGTTAAAATTATAGAATCTCTACGAGACTCATCTGATCTATGTATCCTAAAAACCAAATGAGAACATATACCTACACCCAGGTACTAGATTAACATCAGCTATCAATCTAATCATATGCTGCCCAAGAATTTTTATGGATTTTCAATGAAAAGTTCATGATGATCGATGTGGTAGTGACCATTCACCTATTTTCCTAAACATAATCAAGTCTATACCAGAAGAAAAGACTTCAAAATGGCAACTACACAAAGCTAACTTGCTAAAATTTAATGAAATCTGCTCATCTCAAATCAACATAGAAATTCTCAATGAAACAGAACAAATATTCTCCTTTACAAACAATACACAAATGTTCATTTAAATCTCATACTAAGTCAAAACCTTGGTTTTCATTCGGTTTAATTGCTTCTCTGCATTCTAAGAAAAAGAATGCTGAAGATATTCTTACACAGCCCAATCACAATCAATCTACAAAACTACAAGCAAGCTTGAGCAAAAGCACACAGTATAATTAAAAAATCCAGAAGAGAATTTTGGCAAAACTAGTTCCCCGGATGAAATAACAAAACACCAAAAAATAAAACTTGAGAATTTTTTTTTTTTTAATCATTTCACCCCGAGCAAGGCGGAAACGCCACTGATGTGCAGGGGGTTACATAAATGTAAAAAGTTTAATTAGAAAAGAGTGAGGAGTACAAATTAGTTTGAAAGGAACAATATAAAGCAGGTGCGATGACAGATACATAGGTGGAGAGAAAGGGAAGGTTATACAGGGGTGTGAAGAGAGCTAGAGTCCAGTGGTTAGTAGATGAGTGTTGACTTTGCATTTAAATTTCTGGAGGTTGTAGCCGTCAGGAAAGCAAGAATATGAGAGTGAGTTCCACAGGCGGGAGGTGCAAGAGAAGAAGCTGCAGGAGTAGAATTGTCGTCTGCATTTGGCTAACCTGACTGTGAATGGGTGGGACCCAGTTGCCAGTCTGGTTGCACGGGTAAACACCTGTTGAGGAGGCACCAGTGACTTAAGTTCGTCCGAGCAGAAGCCATGAAAGTATTTATAGAACAGACAAAGGGAGGCCACATTTCGACGGTAGGGAAGTGGCTGTAGTCGAGCTGCCAGATCAGTACCTATCACTTTACAGACTCTCATTTGGAGCCTGTCGAGAACACTGAGGAGAACGGCAGGGGCACCTGACCATAAATGGTAGCAGTACTCCATGCACGGACGGATGGTTGACTTGCAGGATGGATTCAGGCGGAAAAACATCCTGGATCGACATAGTGACCCAACCTTCTTAGCAGGAGATTTTGCTATGGATTCAATATAGTGGTTCCATTTGAGGTCTGAGGAAAATTAATAAAAAAACATAAGAAATTGCAACAGTTCACTTAAGAAAAAAAAAGGTAATAAATTTACTGGAAAAAAAGAGATAAGAAATTTAATAGCAACAGAATTTCAAAGAAACTTTTCAACAGATCACTATAGTCCTAAATTTAAAAAAAAAATAAAAACCTTATGAAACAAGAAAAATTTCCATTCAAGTCAAACAATAAAGAATACAATATTTTTAATAATGTTTATGTCGCCAAGTATAAATGAATAACTCAACAACAGAATCAGAATATAAGTTGTATTCCGCGAAAAGACGGTTAGTATGTACAGAAGTGATTAGTAATATTTACAATAGAAAGATACAAGAGTCCAATCCGTCGTAAGACGTGTGTATACGTGATTACTTCCGGTACGCCACTGGAAGTGTGACTAACTCTTCACTGACTCGCACTGACTCTTCAGTAACTCATTAGAGACTCTCAAGTGACTCTCTACGACTCATTATTTAGTCGTCCCTCCCAGTAAGAGCAACATATGACACATGGTCAGTTTATATCTGGGCTTTCCGGGCTATATGGCCCGGCCAAAAAATGTCTGTCTATTTTTGCCCAATCGTGCTTCTACCCTTCGGCGGAACCACGACTGGGTTATTGCTCTCTGCTCGGAAGCAGAGAGCGCCCTCTACCCGAAGGCAGAGGGCTGACAGTGTCGTAGAGTCGTCAGTCTAGTAACTCTCTACGATTCCCCTGTAGAGAATCCACCATTGCTATATATAGCAATGGGAACAGTCCATTTGTAGTCAAATAGGAGCGGCGCCCTAACACTATGACAGAACAAAAAGACTCCATAAACAAAAGTATAACCTCTGCAACCAGTCCAGAGGAAATGAATTTCTAATTTTTAAAACACCTTCCAGAAAAGTGTCTTTTCATACTTCTACTGATTTTCAATTGATATATGGTATTCTAAACAAATTTCTAAACATCGAACCAAACACATAAAATGGAAACATATCAGTTACACATCAGCAGGTGGTAGCAGTACCTCAAGGTAGTATTTTATGAGTTAGGTTATTCTCAAAATCAGTGGTATTAATAAAACCAATAATATAGGAATTGAAAAATCTCTTTATGTAGATGATCTCTCAATATCCTACTCATCACCAAACGTCTTCCCTTGAAAGATTTATAAAAACTTTAAATAAAATAGAAAAATGGACAAATGAAAATAGATCCGCTTTTTTTTAATACAAAAACTGTTTGCATTTCTGCAAAAAACACGCTTACCACCTTGAGCCAGAATTAGAATTAAATGTACAATTAATTCCTATAGTCCAACAAATAAAATATCTAGGAATCATACTAGATAGCAGATTTAACTTCAAGGTAAACATTGATTACCTTAAATGAAAATGCCAGAAGGCTTTGTTGAAGCTTCTACATATCTAGATAAAAAAATCCTAGATAGATTAGGTTCATCGGCCACAAGTAAATGTGTAAGCAAATCAGGCTACCAAATAGTGCTTTTATCTATACAGCTGAACTACAAGCCATTAAAATGGCACTTAAAACTCAAAAGATAAGGAGTCTGAGAATATTATAAACTTCTTATCTAGTTTAACAGCAATTAAAGAAAAGAACACAAATCATCCCTATATTCGAGAAATCCTAGAAACTTGTCATCAGTTAATAAAACAAAAGAAATAACGTTGGCTTGGATTCCTAGCCATATAGGCATCAAGGAAAATTATGAAGTTGAGACACTGGCAAAAAAGGCAATGAAAATAACTCCTATGTACAGATTATAAAAACCAAATTACACAACCCATCAAAAGAAAATGAAGGACAATTTAGGACACTTTTCAAACAGTAAAGTTTATGAACATCAGTTGACAATAGGCAAAGAGGATCTAGACCATAGGCTCCCAACCTTTTTGCTGCAATTACCCCAAAATACAATTTCACTATTATCCATTATCCCAATGTATTAATACCCGTAATACAGGAAAAGAAATAATGATATTTTTATACATCAAAAGCAGACAAAGTTAATGGAAATTATTCAATACAATAGTACCAATTATCTATAATAATCAGAGGTATAGTAGCCATAACCCGTGATTTTTAATGTGAGTGTTGGGCATGTATTGCCTGTGCCAAGGCCAGTTTATTCTTGGCTTTGTGACTGAAAGGGCTATTCAAGCGTCTTTTGCCTTGTTGAGTCTGCTACGTTTCTTGGTCTTCATTCCAAGGACACTGTGTAAAATTATAAGCTCTATTGCCTCTTTCCAAACCAAACATCCATTAACCCCAAAATATGGGCTCATTACCCCACTGGGGTAATTTACCCCGAGGTTGGGAACTATGGATCTAGACAATACATACATGCTCAATAGAATTAGAATTAGAGACACTTACTCACTCACAAGGCAGACGCTACAACTCAGTGTACCCACTGCAACCAACTTCTCACTGTCAATCATATCTTGATAGAATGTAAGAAGCACAAAAAACATGCAGCAACTATTATCAAGCAGAAAATCTTAACAAGTTCCTACCCTTTTACTCTGAAAACAATCAAGTATAATCACACATTCTACTCTCACAGCTTCTTTTCTCGCACTTCCTGCCTGTGGAACTCCCTTTTGTATTCATGTTTCACTAATAGCTACAATCTCAAGTGCTTAAATGCAATGTCAACTGTCATCTCTTATCTCCTTGATTCCCATAATTCTTCTCATTTTACACTTTGCTCTTATATAGCTCTCTTCACACCAATTCTTACCCATTCTCCGACACCTACTGTGACCTGTTTTCCTCTCTTTTCACTCTCCTATTATGGAACCTCCTGTGCACCAGTGGCAGTACTGCCCTGCTTGGGGTGAGATGATTATTAAAACAAAATGCTCTACAAAAATGTACCTACTGCCCAAATAAGAGGATATCCGAAGAAAATAAAATACTTTCATCTTATATAGAAAATAGAGCTTGGACTTTGAACCATACACCTTGGGTTTTTGAAAAATTCCCATTGTTCATTGCTTGTTAATTTTAACATCATTCTCTTTTTCTGAAAATCATAATTCATTCTTGATAGATTATAAATTTTTAGTGATCTAAAATCTTATATGTAAAAACATGGAAGCACAGTGTTATTTCAATTGCAAGAAATATTAATTTAGTTAAATTTAAATTTAAATATTTATATCTTTAAATGCAGATATTATACTAGGAAATAATATATTTTTATGACGTTTTAAAGTGAAGTCGGGTTTCAGACATTTCAAACTTGGATATGTATTTCGATTCCTGTAGCTACTATATCTATTTCATGTCTGCTTTTTCAAGCTTTTAAACAGTTCTTCATAAGAGTTTTCTCGGTGTCAGTATAATATGTGGCATACCTCTTTGATTCTGGTATAGTATATGGCCTGTCTGGTTTGAATGTGTTCTATCACAGTAAGAGTATATTTATACATATAAGTATTTGGCTATTGATTACAACTAATTATTTTCCCTAACCATATAATAATTCCTTATAATACGTTTTCTTTTTAAAGTAGGTTGCATACTATACTCACACTGTTTTCTCTTGTTCCAAGTTGGCCAAATCTGAATTAGCTTGATCTTCTAAAGGACAAATCTAATTATTGTGATTTATAAACCATTGCTATCAACTCACTCTAAAAGAAAACCACTAGAAAATACCTTGTTTCTCCTTTGGCAATGAAAATATTCCTGAAATATCAAGGTGTGATCCACGATGTGATGTAATTGCTGGGACACTGAACATATCTGTTTAATTGGTTTATCGGCACTCTCTCATTAGAGTAAAAATTGACAAGGTGGAAAAATCCTGGACTAATCTTATATACAAACAACATATAAGATTTAAGTTTAATTACCTTTAAGCTCACCAACCACCTTTTATTTATAGAATGATGGTTAGTAGATTTTAATCTATATTTATTCCAAAACATTCAGGTTCATTGTAAATTGATGCATACTGAAGCCAAAACAAAATGTTCCATACCTAAAATGTAAAAAAAAGAAAAGAATTGAAATTCATAATCTAGAAATCCATTTTCATATTGAATATACACAGGTATAAGTTGATTTCATGTATATTGTGACCACTGAAATTTTCTTTTTCTTTTTTTTTCTCCCCCATGTATTTTAACTACTCCAGAAAAAATTACCTTTGTGTAGTGCAATAGTCACCAAAAATGAATGATTTTTAACCTCTTCAAAAAATAAATAAACTCTGCATAGTACGCCCCTCGCCATTTTATGTGCATTTGGTATGTATTAATGTAAGTAAAAAGGAGAAAAACCAAAAAATCCTTTTCATTATAATAAAGGCCAGTGTGTGTGTGTGTGTGTGTGTGTGTTTATATATATATATATATATAAATATAAATCTCCCTCTTGTCACACTCATGGAGAGATAATAGCAAGACAATATCAGCTCAGTTCACTAGAGACACAATAGCGAGGCAGTATCAGCTCAGTTCAGTCTCTTTACTGCCAGTTATTAAACTTTGTTACCAGTTTCCACCCACGTCTATTGAACAGGTGAAGAGGCTCATCCCTTGTTTCCTGTTTAGGATGCGGTTTCCGGTTTTCTTTTTTCCAATCTTTTCACTCCTATGTAGCCCCTTGTACATCAGTGGCGTTACCGCCTTGCTCGGGGCGATATGATTTATATATATATATATATATATATATATATATATATATATATATATGTATATATAGTCGTCCGCAGACAGATCTGTCTCATCAGTACGATTAGACATCCGATTGCTTTTAACCCAGGATTGAAACCCGACCAGTCGGCGATTCTACATCTGAGCTATGGGCGCTCGGTGGAAGGAGGTAGACTTTTAGCGTATGATGTATCATACGCCAGTAGTTAGAGTGCTCTAAGTCATTACTGAATGAGAGATACATAAATGATAGAGTAGCTACTGTTTTTTCAAAGTCTACCATTCTTCCAGAGTGCTCAATCAGGGTGGGAGAGCGTAAATAGTTATCCGCAGACATATCTGTTTTGCTGTACACACACACACACACACACACACACACACACACACACACACATATATATATATATATATATATATATTAAAGAAATCCCCTATTCACTTCAATTAT
Source organism: Ascarosepion bandense (assembly GCA_037127315.1). Classification (NCBI taxonomy): domain Eukaryota; kingdom Metazoa; phylum Mollusca; class Cephalopoda; order Sepiida; family Sepiidae; genus Ascarosepion; species Ascarosepion bandense. Next base: position 1,442,734 of record JBBBDQ010002060.1, on the reverse strand, counting down.
TAAGCATTGAATGCTATCACCTGACGTCTACGAACTTGTCAGAGTTTTCCGCTAACCTGATGAATATTCATGGGTTCTCCTGAACCAAATGATTTGAAAAACCAATAAGAGTTTTCTTTTGATGAAGTCCCCCATAGGACGAAACACGTCGGTTAGGATAAGTTTTTCATTTTGCCATTATACCTATTGTTCTTTTACAAATATGCGCTAGCTGAAAAATTTCACACACACACACACACACACACACACACACACACACACACACACACACACACATACACACACACACACGCACACACACGAAGACACACAAAATACACACACAAATATATATATATATATATATATATATATATATATATATATATATATATATATATATAAATGTGGACAATGAAGTCAACACCAAACGTCGATATTTTCATATTATTTACATTATTACAGTAGAATTTCCATAGTATTTAAATTATTCGGACAATTGTCCTCATCTTTGCTTCCATTTGTATGACGTTTCGGCCGTTGTACGCTCCGGCCTTCTTCAGGTGCAAAGAATTTCGAACAGAACACTTTATTACAATCACTGGGGCATATCATTATCATGCGTATATATATATATATATATATATATATATATATATATATATATAGGGAGAACAGAGGGAGAGAGAGAGAGAGAGAGGCCATGCATTTGTGGGTCATATTCAACTCACTTTGCTTTTCTACTAGGCTGCTTGATTTCTTTTTATGAGATAAACTGGTTGTTCCAGGGCTATACATATTATATATATATATATATATATATATATATATATATATATATTAAAAGAAATCCCCTACTCACTTCGTTTATTAAGCATTGAATTCTATCACCTGACGTTCATGAACTTGTCTGAGTTTTCTGCTAACCTGATGAATATTCATGGGCACTCCTGTACCAAATGATTTGAAAAACCAATAAGAGTTTCTTTTTCTTTTTTTTTTTTTTTTTTGATAAAGTCCCCCAGAGAACGAAACACGTCGGTTAAGATAAGTTTTTCATTTTTCATGTTGCTATTATACCAATTGTCCTTTTACAAACATAAACTAGCTGAAAAATTTTACACACACACACACACACACACACACACACACACATACGAACACACTTAAAATACATACACAAATATATATAAAAATGGACAGTGAAGTCAACAACCAAACGTCGACATTCCTAAGTAGAATTTCCATTGTATTTACATTATTCGGACTATTATCCTTATCTTTGTTGCCATTTGTACGACGTTTCGGCTGTTGCACGCTCCGGCCTTCTTCAGGTGCAAGGAATTTCGAGCAGAACCCTTTATTCCTATCGCTGGTGTATACCATCTTCATCCCTTTTATGGCTCAGTGAATACTGACGTTGGTTAGTTCCTGTGACTTAACCCAAAGAGTTGTGAGTTCAATACCAGGCTACAGCAGATTTCTTTATCTGAGATAAACTGATTGTTCCAAGGCTATACATATTAAATAGTATTTTATATATATATATATATATATATATATTAAAAGAAATCCGGTTACCTGATGAATATTCAAGAGCACGTCTGTACCAAAAGATTTGAAAAACCAATAAGGGTTTTGCTTTGATAAAGTCCCCCGAAGTACTAAGATAAGTTTTCCTTTTGTCTTTATTCATATTGTCTTTTTACATATATGCTCCTTCTGAATTTTTACACACACACACACACACACACACACACACACACACACACACACATCTTCTTCTTCATGTGCTGTGTCCCTTCAGAACGTAGACGATCATAAATTTCCATTTGCCGCTGTCTCTTGTTGCTCTGAATATTTTTTCTCTCCCAAACCCCGCTGCCCCATTCATTTGCTCAAGCCTATCAAATATGTCTTGCTTTCCCCTAGTCTCTCTTTCCTTCTATCCGTCCCATGAGTATCAGATTCTCCACACCCTCTTTCCTCCTTACAGTTCCCAGGAACCTCACCTATCTCTTTTGAGCAGTAACCATTATTTAAAACATCTTTCGTTAAATATGATAGACAAAGAAAATTTAATTATTTTTTATTTTTCCTAGCATTCTTACATTTTTTTTCGTTTTTGTGGGATTGACTCAATCGCTTTCAGCCACTTCTTTAGCCATTTTCCAGGGGCTCTGTTTATAGGTGCTGTTAATTTCTTTTTGTGTTTGACTGTTTCAGATGTATTTTTGTGCTGTTTTGAATAGTAGATGGCGCGTTTATTCCACGCCTTCGCGTTTTGAGCTCGGCAAGAATTTGTGTGAGCATTTTTTTTACGGCTTATCAAATCTTTACAGGTTATTTAAAGCCAGAAAATATTTTTTGTATTGGAAGTATTTCTTTTTTGTTTTTGGTTGAGGAATAATAATGGTTTAGTGATACAAGTCTGACTGGTTAATCTATAGTTTGGGGGAAAATGTCAATTTATTCTTTTATTAAAGTTATTTGCATGGAAGTGGATATTAGAAACCTAACGGGAATTGGAAGTTGACAATCCGAATAAAAATTCCGAGGCCCTATCCATTACACCACCCGCACATCCACGTTAGTGTTCATCTATCTAAGTCAGGGGTCGGCAACCTTTTGGAGAGTGAGGGCCTAAAAGCTATGTAGAGCTATGAGGGAGGATCAAACAGCTATGGCTCCAGTGTCATGGAGAAGAACCATGTCATTGAATAAATAAACAAATTTTCTATGAGTTTGAAGAAAGCAAGGATTCAGTATAATTTAATTTCTGACGGGAATTTAAAAAAAAATATTACATCTTAAAAATAAATGTTTCATAAATCAGTACTGAAAAAAATTCCATTAAAATCGGTTGAAAACACTATTTTATATTCATTTAAAAGTGCCCGCTCACAAAAGCAATTTCACAGAAAAAGTGAAATAAAAAATAAAAGTAAAACACATTCTCTAAGTAGAAAGAAATATCTTTTTTAATTTCAACGTAATATATTCAGACTATCAGCTGTCACTTTGGTTTGGATTACCTAAATTTTATATGGTGTCCAGAGTAAGGTAGCGGGCCGGATAAGATTTACTCGAGGTCCGGATGTGGCCCGCGGGTCGGGGGTTGCCGACCACTGATCTAAGTAATGAACACTCTCGACATTCGGGAACTGCTGTATCAACGTGATGCAGATGTAATCTTCTAGGGAACTAGAATTTTTACTCGGAATTATTATCATTGGACATAATATGGACCACAAAAGATATAAGTTTATACTTATGAGATGAAGTTGTATTTATATTGTTTCAATTGTACAGGTGCCCCTGCTATTCTCCTCGGGCTTCTCGATAAGGTTCAGAGGAGGGTCTGTAATGTGATAGGTACCGACTTGGCAGACCGCCTGCAGTCTCTCTCCCACCGGCGCGACGTGACTTCCCTGTGTCTCTTCTATAAATACTTTCATGGCTTCTGCTCCGATGAACTTAGATCACTGGTGCTCCCTAAATACGAATTTGAACGAGATACTAGATTAGCAACTAGATCCCACCCTTTTACAGTGAAACCTATAAAATGCAGCCGTAACTTCTACTCCAACAGTTTCTTTCCTCGCACTTCCCGACTGTGGAATTCTCTTCCACACGATTGCTTCCCCGACGGCTACAATCTCCAGGAGTTTAAATGTAAGGACAATAAACACCTCCTAACACACTAACCTGCTCCCATTCTATCAAACACTCTTCCCATCTGCCCAACCCTCATCCTCGCTATACTTACTCATCTGTCACCTTCCTCCTGACTTTCCCTATGTCTAACCACTCCTTCTCTTTACCTTCCCCTATGTAGCCTCATGCGCAATAGTGGCAGTGGAATGCCTTGCTTGGGGTGAGATGATTAAAAAAAAAACCTGTTGTCTTCATTGCTATATCCACGACGTTTCGGCCGTTGTACGCTCCGACCTTCCTCAGGTGCTAGAATTTTGAACCGAACCTTTTATTTCCTCAAGAACATATGGCCCAGTTGATACATAGAGTTTGGGTGAAATTGAAAAAGTGCGAGAAGCCGTGAACGTTTTGTTTAAAGTGTTGTTTGGTGGCACATCAACACCTCGGCGGGTCATTTATTGCCAACTAAATTTTATTTATTGCTGGTAATACCTTTTTCTTTCAACAATTTATTGTTTTTATATAAGTTTTGTGTCTAGAAATACATTTTTCTTTTCAAGTCCCAAGATTAATTTTTAAATGCAGGGTCCCCATATCCTACCCTGTTATTTAACCCATGACTGGAGGGAAGGGACGGATTAATACATTTCCCAAGGGCACCAGTGCTTAAGTGAATGCAGGGTATTCAACTGGAATTCGAACTCGGCTGACCGATTTCTCTTTCCAAGCCGATATCCACTGCACCACAACGTACTCCGTCACTGAACGCTTACAGCACCTGGTATTCCCAAGTGGTCACCCATCTAAGTACTGACCAAGCTCAACGCTGCTTAACTACGGTGATCGAGCGAGAACCGATGAATTCAACGTGATATGGCCGTAAGCCTGTTGAAAGTGTAGATTTATTGGTGTCAGTAATCATTATAATATAATGATTACTTGATTTTTGTATAATATATTAGGTGTCCATAATGGTATTTGTGTCGTTATACGTAATTCAAGTCTAAGGTTGACTCTCATCATGCGAATAAACCTATGATTTTCACATGCTGCGATCCATTTGCTTTTCGGATATATATATATATATATACTAGAATCATAGCCGGCGTTGCTCGTGTTACTAATAACATTTTAGTAGTAGGACTCGGTTATATAAAAAAAAATAATTATATAAAAAATTGTTGTTTCAAAATTGTTCAAAAATTCCATTAAAAAAATCTATTTTTTTTTGTTTTGCGTAAACGTGATTTGATGTTTTGTGTGACATTGTAAACAACATTGCGTTTATTTTTGTTTCAAAATTACATGGGAAAATATTGACATTTTTTGTTGACTAAATGAATTTAACATAAAAATAAAAATTTATTTTGTTTTACTGAAATTAGGAATATAAAAACTATTACGCTCTCAGCTTAGAAATTTTCGAAGAATATTTAAAAATGTAGAAATATAAAAACTATTACACTCTCAGTTCAGAGATTATTTTAAAAATATTTTTGTTTTAAAATTACAGGGAAAATATACACATTTTTTGTTGACCAAATGAATTTATAAAACGTCGGAATAAAAATGAAATACAAAGGCTCATTTTTGTAGTCGCGTTTGACACGTGTGAGTTGATTTCTGTGACGTAATCTAGCAACGATTTTAGATCTTAGATGTTTTACAAACAAAATGTAAACAATCGACTCCATTGGCCAAAAAGTGCGAAAGGGAAAATTGCTGAACTTAAACTCAAAAAGTATGTGTCGACCTGGCTTCCCTGTAGATACGTGTCCTTAGAAAGTTTGAATAGCGTAGCTTAAAAATGTAGGCGTGCATCGCTTACAGTCACACAAAGACTCACAAATTGCCTTATATATATATATAGGGGTAGAGTCGCCGACTGGCGCCATTTCGGTCGGGTTTCAATCCTGGGTTAAAAAGCAATAGGAGTCTAACCGTACTGATGAGCTGTGATACAGTGAAACAGATCTGTCTGCGGATGACAATATATATATATATATATATATATATATATATATATATATATATATATATTGGTGTGACGTCATAGAACCGTATTGCAAATTTGAGAACTGCGTTTGTTATTTTTGGTAACTATTGCTGTTGCTTAGAGGAGTTTTATGTCAACACAAGAAAAATCGTCGCTGATGGTGTATGTTATTGTGTTACCATCATTATAACCTCTCATGTGAGCCGAAAGCTCAGAACCAACTTAAAAAATTATCCAAATGTTGGAGAATTTTTGTCTTTATTTTCAATTGAAATTAAAGCCAAAATACGACGTTTAGAACGGCTCATAATTAAACATAATAGATTGTCTCTTATATTTAACAGTATATGTTTAGAAAATTATTTGCTGCCTCGATACAATATATATATATATATATATATATATATATATATATATATGTAATTGTGTATTTTGTAAGCAATCTCTCATTTCATTAAAGATCACTGGCAAAATACTTCCATTCATCTTTTACTTAATTTTTCTTGTATTCATTTAAGTGTTTACTTTTATGGGCATAATATGGATAAAAACTGTCCAAACGTCTTATATACAGAAGCGCTTTCGGCTATTCTTCTAGACATTATGAAAGGGACTCATGTCTGTTGATGAACTGTTTTTCTCTGGAAATATATCGTAACACCTTCCTCTCGATTGCTTCTAAATTTATAATTAAATTTCCATTGTTCTGAATTGTTTCATTATGCTTGTAAAATCGACGAAATTTACCAGCACTTCTCCTCTTCTCTCTCTCTCTCTCTCTCTCTCTCTCTTCCGAATTCGAGGGTGTAGGGTAGGAATTCAGTTAGATTTTCCGGTCTTGTTATTAGAGATCAGAAACCGCATCTTCTTCGTCTGACAAGAGAGGGGTTTGTTCACCGCATTCTCTAAACAGTGGACGATGTCGAGAATTTGATAGAGTGTGCGTTAAACAAGTTTTTTTTCTGTCAAGGCGAGTGGCTGCACTATGACCGAAAGGAGCTTGGGGTTGATAAGAGGGTTTGTGTGGTGGTCGGAAATAGGGCGCGATTGGGAGTCAATGTGGCGACGGGTAAAAGAATGACATGCAGCACAACTCGAAATGAGATGCCTTCAACTGCGGGTTGACAGTGTAAACACACTAGCGATGGGGGCCCCTTCAAAGAAAACAGGTCTTGACGAATGATGGTTGACCCGCCCCGATGTCGTCGTGCGCACCTGGTCCTGAATTCGTTGGTGTCTCAAGTTAAACGTGAAAAAGACGAACAAGTATTTTCGCTAGGTTCCAAATTTCAAACATTTTTTTTATTTTCTGATTGACATAAGTTTTTTTTTTCTTTTTTCCATTTTTTTTTTTTTGTAAATGTTGAGGATACAGGTTTCATTTCAATAGTAGTGTTTTTCTAGGCGAGTAGATTTAATGTCGAGATGGAGTAAAAAGCGGTTAGTTTAAGACGCGCTTCGAATTAGACTACTACACTATCATGACATCAACACCTTCCCGCATAATTTTTTAATCTTGCCAATTAATGACCTTGGTATGAATGCGTATTTCACGTATTAACCTGAGAAACACAGCAAAAAGAGTATCCCAAAATGCCAAATACAGGTGGCAGATACTAAAATCAAGCAGGTAAAAAAATTTAAATACCTGGGAAGTGTTCTATCAGAAGACGGAAAGTACGACACAGAGATCCGATGGCAAATTGGCATGGCAAAAGACGCGTTCCAGAAACTGAGTAAAGTATTAAGACACAGCAAAATTTCGCTAGAAACAAAGAAGTAGAGTACTGGATTGTTATGCGATGTCAGTTCTTCAATATGGCAGTGAATGCTTCACAATATCATCAAAGATGAAGGAAAAACTTGAAGCAACTGATAAAACTTTTGGAAAGGATGTAAACGAAAAGGAAATTAATAATGAGCATCAGGAAGAGACAGCTAAAGTTCCTGGGACATGCAATGAGGAAGGAGGGCTTGAAGAATTTGATACTAACAGGCCAGATATAGGGAAAAAGAGACAGGAGAAAACAGCGGATAACATATTTGAAGAGCCTGAGCAGGTGGAGACAGAACGAGGGCTGTGTGGTGTAACAGGAGATAGGGTTAGGTTAAGAGCCACCAGTCATGATCGCCTACGTTCTGAAAGGACAAGGCACATAGATGGCAGTGAACGCTGAACAACCTCATCAAAGATGAAAGAAAAGACTTGAAGCAACCGAAATTTTGTTCTACAGAAGGATGCTGAGAATATCATAGACCGAACATGTAAGCAATGATGAAATTTTAGAGAAGATGCAAACGAAAAGGAAACTGATACTTAACATCAGGAAAAGGTGGCTGAAGTTTCTGGGATATATAATGAGGAAGGAAGGCTTGCAGAATCTGATAATCAAAGGAGAGAAAGAGAGAAAGCAACGCGTGACATTCTTGATGGGCTTGAGCAATTGGATGACAGAGTAGGATTTGGTAGGGGTAACAAGAGCTGCAAGTGATATAGAAATTAGTGTAAGACTGTGGTTTTCTACGTTCTAAAGGGACACGGCACATATAGAAAAAGTTGATTATTTTGGGTGAAATAAAACACCATTTGTTTCTACCATTTTTCTCTGCTAACAGTGGACATTTTGTTGAACTGTTTCCCTTCAGAACTTTGGCGATCGTGGCCCTCCACAGCTCCCTGCACCTTGTAGTCATTCATAAGTTTTTTTCTTTTTGTTCAGTCAGTTAAGTGCTATACATGATATACGCGTGGGAGATCATGTCTCGAAAGAGACATGACTGACTTTGCAGAAGCTTTTCAAACAGTAAGTTGACATTATTTGTCTTTATTTCTGAGATGTGGTAGTATTTACACTATTTACATTATTCGGACTATTGCCCTCATCTTTGTTGCCATTTGTACGACGTTTCGGCCGTTGTACGCACCAGCATTCTTCAGATGCTAGGAATTTCGAACCGAGCCCTTATTTTACAAACACTGGGGTATATCATTCTCATTCCTTGCGTGAAGTCTCTGTTGGTAGTCATGAAAAAATAAAAAATAAAAAGAACTAGAGAAAATCATTAACATAAAAGTTGCAATATGAACTCTGTTAAATAATGCTTGATGAACATTAACTTTATAGGTCCCAGAAATTCAGTTGTTCTTGTCCTTAAGGACAAATGGCTCAGTGGTTATAGACGTTGGTTAGTTCCTGTGACTTGACCCAAATAATTATGATTTCAATACCAGGCTAACAAGTAACTTAGAGAGTCCTGTTTGAGGGAGATAATTTGACTCAATAGCAATTTCCTCCCTACTTACGAAATGTAGAAACGAACATTTGAAACAAAAAAAAAAAGCACGCATATTTTTTCAACCATGCACTGAAAAACAAATTATACAAGTAAGTAATTTTTTTGTTATTTTTTTATCATCTATGAAATAGAGGTTGTAGTCAAGCAAAAAAAGAAACTACGAATTTAGGTACCTCCACTCAATTGCCAAAAAAACAAAAAAAAAAACAAAAAAAAACAACCAGTATATCATGATGTTAAAAGGGCTCAAACTTAATAAAAACAAAGTTTTATCATCAAAATGTTTATGCTATTATTAAGAGGAAAGATCAAATATTGTTATTATTTAAAAGAAAAATTAAATCCCTTCTAACACGTTCGATATTTTAATTAAAATTTCATTTTTCGTTTTCTGTCAGCGATTCACGCTATGTAAGGCAACTATTAAGAAAATGGAGTCTGTCGAGTAAAATGCTTTTGGGGCGAGTAAATTTTCCCTCGCTCTCGACCGCCGGTCACATGAATTCTTTTTGAAATCTCAAAGACTTCATGTGAGTATCAAACTTGGCAAGTTGTCTTTTCTCATTATATGCCCTAGAAATTTTACCTATTTTTCTCATTTTCTCTAAAACTTCGTTGTTGCTCGTATGTTTAGATCATGGTATTTTCAGCATTCTTTTATAAAACCACATTTCAAGTCTCCTCTTCATCTCTGGGGAGATTGTCCATAATTTTGTTTTCCATGTTTTACTGACAAAAAAAAATTCTTCTCGCAGATTAAGATCGGACCAACACATTTAAGTAGTGCCTCTGACTGAAATAGATTTACGACTTGATCGCCTCGGTGATGCACACTCTTCTAGTCAGAAAATATGATGTAATGAATATGTAATGAATATGCATAAAACTTGGTTCCGCCTTACAGTAATGTGATTGGCCATAAATACATGAATATAATCATGGATAATCTTTCGCATATTGTAATTGAAAAATTTAAGAAATGCGCTGTAACTTTTACAGTTGATTTTATTATCCATTTCTTGATGTTCCCAAGTACTTTTAATCTCCTTCGGAGATAATTTTATGGGGTGTAAATTGTGGTAAGAAAAAATAACTGCAAAATTGTGTTACTGAAAATTACTATAAGTTTCACTTCTTGCTTCGAAAGTAACGGTTGACAGTTATGCTTAGAATTCATAAGAACCTGAAAATTATCCAGTATGGATGTTTTTTTACGTTATAATGTCACGATCATGTACGTATTCAGTCAGTCAAGTGCCGTACGTGATACACACTTGGGCGATCATGTCTCGAAAGAGACATGACTGACTGGGCAGAAGATTATCCCGCAGTAGGTTGCCATTGCTTTCTGCGGTAGACTGGTTGCCAACCAAATCTATAGAACCTAATCTGTCCTGCTATTCAACCCATAGCTGTAGGAAGAAGTGGGTTATATTATTATATTAATAGTAATTAGTGGGGGATCAGTTTACTACTTCATGACAATAAAAAATAGATCCCCCACTTTATGCCCAGTAGAAACTTTGATTATGCGTCCAACTATTATATTCAATCAGTCAGTTAAGTGCCATACGTGATACACGCTTTGGGCGATCATGTCTCGAAAGAGACATGACTGACTGAGCAGAAGATTATCCCGCAGTAGGTTGCCATTGCTTTCTGCGGTAGACTGGTTGCCAACCAAAGCTATAGAACCCAGTCTCTCCTGCTATTTAACTCATAACTGGAAGGAAGAGACGGATTAATACCTTTCCCAAGGGTATTTGTGCGTAAGTGAATACAATGGATTCAACTGGAATTCGAACTCGGCTCCCCGGTTTCTCGTTCCGAGCCGATATCCATTAACATTTTAGAACATTACTACAGTATTCATAGCTGATTCAGTTGATTGACGGCTTAAGTTTTTTAATGAATATTACCTCGAAAAATTATAGTTTGCAATGGTTGTTTTCTTGGTGTAGCATAGCCGTATTGTCGATTATTATTTGTTTATATTGTGAGTGTAGACAGGAATCTTGTTGTAGATGTCTAGAAATGGACGAATCATCAAACATGTGTAAGACGTCTTGTTTATGTAGTTCTGTTAACTGACATGCTGTAAATTTAAAGTGATGTAAATTTAATTTGACATGCCTAAGAGAAAATTTGCTGCCTAAATACGCAATATGCGTTATCTTTCAAAAATGAATTGAGTTCTTTCGGTGACTGGCGTGTGTATACTCTGCTTATCTACAACACGCTAAAATTTTCCGTCTTTGATTACATGCGACTATGGCTTAGGGGTGGGGTGAGCGAATCCGACTGACACCAAATCGGTCGAGTTTCGATCCCGGCCAGAAGCAAGTTGATGTGTCTCGCCACACTGATGAGCTGTGATACAAAGAAATAGGCTTGTATGTGGACTCATATATATATACATATATTACGGAAATTAACGATGATTAACGAAACTTGGTTATAAACAACCGACAATTTGCAATGATTTGTTTGAACATTATTTTTGATCGATACTCATATTGAAGTAGATATTCTGTTTTGAATTAAATAGTATTATATATTTATATCTACCTTATATCTGGCCTGATTATTTGGATAATTTTTTTATAAATGTGTATTAACACATACTGCTAAAAAGGTTGGGTCACTATGCCGGGCCGGAAAGTCTTTATCGTTAGAATCCATCTTGCACATTTATGAATCTACCATTCATCCATACCTTGAAAACTGTTGGCATATCTGGTCGGATGCTCCTGATATTCATCTTGAGGTTCTCGTCAGAATCCAACTTGCACATTTGTAAATCTACCATTAGTCCGTGCATTGAATACTGTTGCCATATCTGGTCTGGTTCTCCTGCTATTCATCTTGATGTTCTCGACAGAATGCATTTTTCACTTTTATAAATCTACTATTCATCCCTGCATTGAATAGTGTTGCCATATCTTGTCGGGTGCTCCTGCTGTTCATCTCCGGTTTCTCAACAAAATCGAAAACATAATTTGCAATGTAATCAATCCTGATCTGGCAGCTCGACTTCAGTCACATTATCACCAACGAGATGTAACCTCCCTCTGCCTTTTCTACAAATATTTTCTTGGCAACTGCTCTGTCGAGCTTTTTTACTTTGGTGCCCCGATCACACGAATTCACGCATGCTAATAGATTGTTCTGGGACAGTGGATATCGGCTCGGAACGAGAAACCGAAGAGCCGAGTTCGAATTCCAGTTGAATCCATTGTATTCACTTACGCGCAAATACCCTTGGGAAAAGGTATTAATCCGTCTCTTCCTTCCAGTTATGGGTTACATAGCAGGACAGATTGGATTCAAAACCTTGGTCGGCAACCAGTCTACCGCAGAAAGCAATGGCAACCTACTGCGGGATAAACTTCTGCCCAGTCAGTCATGTCGCTTTTGCGGCGTGATCGCCCAAGCGTGTATCACGTATGGCACTTAACTGACTGAATAGATTGTTACCCAGCTAAATTCCTTGCATTCGCTTACGCACAAATACCCTAGGTAACGGTATTAATCCGTCTGTTCCCTACTATTATGGGTCAAATAATAGGACAGATTGGATTCTATAGCCTTGGCTGGCAACCAGTCTACCGCAGAAAGAAATAGCAACCTACTGCGGGATAATCTTCTACCCAGTCAGTCATGTCTCTTTCAAGATATGATCACCCAAAGTATGTAGCCCGTATGCACTTAACTGACTGACTGAATAGATTGTAGCTATCATGGCAGCACGTATAAGGAAGGGAGTTCCACAGGAGGGATGTGCGAGAAATAAAATTGATAGAGTATTAGAGTTGGTTATATTTGACTGGGGTCTACGGCTATATCGTGTGGAATACACCGGTTCCCGTCCGATCACCGAAGTTAAGCAACATCGATCCTGGTCAGTACTTAAATGGGTGACCATTTAGGAATGCCGAGGTCCTGTAAACGTAAGGACCAAGAATGGTACACCGGTCTTCCAGGTTAGGGGGTTGGGTGCAGGGCTAACAACCCTGCCCCTTAAAAAACATTTTGTTACAGAAACAGCAACGAAAAGTTGCTGGCCTATGCACCATCTGGGTGTGATGGATAAATGATGATGATGATATTTGACTGGGATCTAGTTGCCAGTCTAGTAGCACCAGTAAATTCGTTTAGAGGGGGCTCTAGGGAGATAAGATCTTCAGGCAGAAGCCTTGAAAATGTTTGTAGAATAAACAGAGGAAAATCCCATCATGACGATGAGAAAGAAAATGACAGAAGCCGAGTTGACAAATCGTGATTGATTATATTGCAGATAATTTTTTGAGATTTTGGTGGAAGTTTATAAAATCTTTCTCTTAAAACAATTTTTAAGTAAAAACAATTTTCTTAAATCCAGTACCTGTTATGGCTCTTTCTAATAAAGATAGGGGTTTTCCTTCTAACTTTTTATTTGAAGTAGTGTGGAATGCCAATATCTTGATTATTTCATCTTCTTAAGACTGTGCTAACATTTTTTTGTTGTTGCTGAAAGTCCTCAAGTGACGTGGTTTTTGTTATTTGGTACACTTATTTGTAATTCTGCAGCGTAATTTGAATGGCCCTTGCTAAAAAAAATATTTATGTGTCTTACTTATGTGGTGCAATGGATATAGACTCGAAGAAATGGGAGATTCGAATTTGAATTGAATTCGTTGCATTCACATACACATCAATAAAGAAAGGTATGAATCCGTCACATCCCTCTACATTAAATAGTAGGACAGATTGGTTCTTATATCAGTAATATATAGTATTGTTTTCAGAAAAAATAATATATAGTATTGTTTTCAGAAAAAATAATATATAGTATTGTTTTCAGAAAAAATAATACATAGTATTGTTTTCAGAAAAAATAATATATAGTATTGTTTTCAGAAAAAGTAATATATAGTATTGTTTTCAGAAAAAATAATATATAGTATTGTTTTCAGAAAAAGTAATATATAGTATTGTTTTCAGAAAAAATAATATATAGTATTGTTTTCAGAAAAAGTAATATATAGTATTGTTTTCAGAAAAAATAATATATAGTATTGTTTTCAGAAAAAATAATATATAGTATTGTTTTCAGAAAAAATAATATATAGTATTGTTTTCAGAAACAATAATATACAGTATTGTTTTCAGAAAAAATAATATATCATATTGTTTTCAGAAAAAATAATATATCGTATTGTTTTCAGAAAAATAATATATAGTATTGTTTTCAGAAAAGATAATATACAGTATTGTTTTCAGAAAAAAAATAATATATTAGTATTGTTTTCAGAAAATAATATACAGTACTGTTTTCAGAAAAAAATAATATACGGTATTGTTTTCAGAAAAAATAATATATTAGTATTGTTTTCAGAAAAAATAATATATTAGTATTGTTTTCAGAAAAAATAATATACAGTATTGTTTTCAGAAAAATATTTCGTTGAATAATAAATTTTTACAAGAATCGTTTTCATTGTTTTAAAATTTTACATATAATCATGTATGAAGTTATAAATCTTTTAAAATTCTGTATTAATTTTTTAGCGGTTAGATGATACTGTCATTAAATAAAAAAATATATATTTTATCGTAACCGAAAAAGATGATTGCAATTCAGTGACTTCCCGGTATATTAAAAAGAATTTTGAATTTTTGTATAAAAGTCTCGTTTTTGTAAATATGATCGTCCATACACGGTATTAACAGAAAGTAAGAGCGGTAACTAACGCCCAGTTCACACTCCACCCACAGCTATTGAACAGGTGAAGAGGCTCATCCCTTGTTTCTTGTTTAGGATGCGGTTTCCGGTTTTCTCTTTTCTAATCTTCTCACTTCGTTTTTTTTTCTTTTTTTTCAATTGGAGTAGATAGACTAAACTATCGCCCGGTTCACACTCCACCCACATCTATTAAACAGGTGAAGAGGCTCATCCCTTGTTTCCTGTTTAGGATGCGGTTTCCGGTTTTCTCTTTTCTAATCTTTTCACTCTTATGTAGCCCCCTGCACATCAGTGGCGTTACCGCCTTGCTTGGGGTGATATGATTTTTAAAAAAATGTCTAGGATGTGCGTTACGGTGCAATGGATATAATCTCGGTGCGAGAAATCGGAGAGCCGAGTTCGAATTCTAGTTGAATTCGTTGCATTCACTTACGTGCAAATACCCTTGGGGAAAGTATTAACCCATCTCTTCTCCATCCATCTATGGGTTGAATAGCAGGGAAGATTGGGTTCTATAGCCTTGGTTGGAAACAATTCTACCGCAGAAATGAGTGGCAAACTACTGCAAGAAAATCTTCTGTCCAGTCAGTAATGTCTCTTTCGAGACATGATCGCCCAAAGAGTGTATCACGTATGGCACTTAACTGACTGAATGAAGATAATAGTTGGAAACATAAGTAAGGCTTCTACTGGACATAAAGTGGGGGATCTGTTTTCTATTATTATGAATTAATAAACTGATTCTCCACTAATTACTAATTATCAATACAATCTGTCTCTTCTCGCATCAGCTATACTTTAAATAGCAGGATAGAAAATCTTCAGTTCAGTCAGTCATATCACTTTCGAGACATGATCGCCCAAAGCGTGTATCACGTATGGCACATAACTGACTGAAGGATCTTTAGGTATAAATAAGAATCACGGGATCAGGCGTGGCAACGATATTTTCCATGTCCAGACGAATGGTGAACGCTAAAATGTGACAGACCGTGCCGAGTAAAATTGCTTCGAACGGCGCATCGAGAGAATTTTCCTAGCAGCCGACCAAGGAATTGATATCAATGTAGAACGTTCGAACGAGAAGGCACAAGGAGTTGATGAAAATAAGGCTGGTTTATTTGGAGTCGATGAAATTAAAAAAAAAAAAGCCATTCGTTGTTCCAGTTAACAACAGATCGAACTGGACTACAAGTTTAATAAAAAGTTGCATGTCAGAGAGTGAGGAGGGGTTCAATGTAATCGAGAGATTGTGTGTGTTTGTGTTCATAAGGGTGTGTGTTCATGTGTGAGAGAGTATGCATGTGAGAGAAATCAGTTCATATCTATCTATCTATCTATCTATCTATATATATATATATATATATATATATATATATATATATATATCGATTTATTTCAGTTAATATATCTACAAATATATAGATTCATCTATTCATATCTACTTATCCATCCCAGTTAGTTCATATCTATTTGCACACACACATACACACGCATGCAAACACACACACACACACACACACATTCAAATTTTAAAATCATTTGTTTCTGATGAAAGGCCGAGGACGGTCTGAAATATCAAATATAATAATATAAATAAATAAATACTGTCAAAAAAAGTACATTTTTATACTTACAACTTTTTAGTAGTTTTTCCTATAGATAGATAGATAGATATGGACAGACTGAGATAGATAGATAGATAGATAGATAGATAGATAGATAGATAGATAGATAGATAAACTGACTCATCTTTTTATTATCTATCTATCTATCTATCTATCTATCTATCTATCTCAGCCGCTTATCTATCTATCTATCTATCTATCTATCTATCTATCTATCTATCTATCTAGCCGCTTATCTATCTATCTATCTATCTATCTATCTATCTATCTCAGCCGCTTATCTATCTATCTATCTATCTATCTATCTATCTATCTATCTGTCTATCTATCTATCTATCTATCTATCTATTCTCTCTATGCACATCTTCAAACACTCATAAATACACAAATGCACTCATATGCACTGATATCCGCATGCCTCAATTCTCTTTCTTTTTGGTACACACCCACATGCACACATCTTCACACGCACTCGCTCCCACACACACATACGCACACGTCATCTTTTTCCGACATAAACCATTGTTTAAAATTTTTTTAAAGGAAAAATAGAAACATTGTAATTTTATTTACTTTTCTTTGGACAAAAAATAGACTTTAATAACATTTTCAATATAATTTTTTCATCCTGTATTTCTTTTTGTGTGCGTGTGTGTGTGTGTGTGTGTGTGTGTGTGTGTGTGTGTGTGTGTGTGTGTGTGTGTGCGTGTGTACGTGTGTGTGCTTGTACTTGTGTGTTTTTGTGGAATTCTTACGACTCCGCTTCAAGTCGACTAATTTAATTACGGATTGGCTGTCCGCCGCCATATTCGATCTTTCCGTCTGATGTTTTTTTTTTTTTTTTTTTTTCCCTCTTTCCATTATTACAATCTTACCGCACCCGACACAGTCGTTTTATTAGAATGTTCCTTAACTACATTCCCAAAGCAAAGGTCAGACAGTGTGTGTAATTCCTCTTACGGGAGAGTAAAAAAAAAAAAAAAAAAAAAAAGAAATAGGGGCTTGGCGGAAGAAAATGATATTGTCGTGTTTAAGGAAAGTTTCTGGTGCTCACAAAAGGAGAGGAAAACGCGTAAAAGAGTAAGAAGCCGGCTGGTATCAAGAGGAAGAGAAGAGGGCAAAATGGAAGAAAAGGAAATTGACAAAATAACGTTTAGAGCAGAAATTGTTGTCAGTCAGTTAGTCAGTTAAGTGCCATACGTGATACAAGCTTGGGCGATCATGTCTCGAAAGAGACATGACTGACTGGGCAAAAGATTATCCCGCAGTAGGTTGCCATTGCTTTCTGCGATAGACTGGTTGCCGACGAAGGCTATAGAACCTAATCTGTCCTGATATTCAACCCATAGCTATAGGAAGAAGAGGTGGATTATATTATTATATTAATAAGTAGTAATTAGTGGGGGATCAGTTTACTACTTCATAACAATAGAAAACCGATCCTCCAGTTTATATTCAGTAGAAACTATGCTTATTCTTCTAACTATTATATTCAGTCAGTTAAGTGCCATACGTGATACACGCTTGGTCGATCATGTCTCGAAAGAGACATGACTGACTGGGCAAAAGATTGTCCCGCAGTAGGTTGCCATTGCATTCTGCGGTAGACTGGTTGCCAACCAAGGCTATAGAACCCAATCTGTTCTGTTATTTAACCCATAACTGGAAGGAAGAGACGGATTAATATCTTTCCCAAGGGGATTTGCGCGTAAGTGAATGCAATGGATTCAACTGGAATTCGAACTCAGCTTCCCGATTTCTCGTTCCGAGCCGATATTCAATGCACCACAACGCACATCCGAAATTGTTGTACGTAATCAAAATTTCTTCTTCTTTCTCTTCCTTTTCGATATGCCTTGTCCCTTCAGAACGTGGATATCCATAATTCTCTCTCCTTTTTCCGTCTGTCAGTGAAGTCCCATACGTGATACACGCTTTGGGCGATTATGTCTCGAAAAACTGACTGGGCCGAAGATTATCCCGCAGTAGGTTGCCATTGCATTCTGCGGTAGACTGGTTGCCAAACAAGGCTATAGAACCCAGTCTGTTCTATTATTTAACCCATAACTTGAGGGGAGAGACGGATTAATACCTTTCCAAAGGGTATTTGAGCGTAAGTGAATGCAAGGAATTCATCTGGAATTCGAACTCGGCATCCTGATTTGTTGTTCTGAGCCGATATCCACTGCACCATCAATCATAAATCAGTCGTCTCAACTCTCTTATTCATCCAAGAAGAAATTGACCACACACACACACACACACACACACACACGTATATTATTGTGTGTGCATGAGTAAAACTACATATAATAGACAAACTATATATGCAATTTATATATATATATATATATATATATATATATATATATATATAGATAGATAGATAGATAGATAGATAGATACCTTACTCTCCCACTGGAGCGAGATGTGACACAAGGTCTTTTTTAACGTGGGGAGCACGAACGTGTACGGACAGGCGATGGAACAAAAATTCCCCAGACAACTCAACCGCCGGTCGCGCTGGCCCCGGTTACGAACACCTGGTACCACCCCTCTGGTGCAATGGTGTGGCGCGGCCGCGAGACACTGTTCCCTGGAACCGGGCATCTATTAGTGTATTTTTTCTCAGATGCACCTCTGCCCTCGTGAAGGGAGCTACAACTGGGCCGCACTCTATCTTCGAGGACAGAGGCGTATCTGAGAGATGATTCAGATCCTCACCCGACAAGGTCAGTATATATATAATGAAGACTTGTGATAATTTAGGCGCCATGATTGTTGCTTTTTCAATAGTTTTACTGATAAAAACACCTTGGCCTGCAGGTTTGTTTATCGCAAAGAACTCGATATCGGGGTGGAGGTAAAGTGTTAATAGTTTTAGTGCAAAGAATTTGTCACTTTAACTGCGAGCAAAAAAACAAAACAAAAACACAGCCCACATGAGTGAAGGCATCATAAAGTTGTCCTCACGAACTTCAAAGTCGGCATGACCCTGCTCAGTTAAAGGGACAAATTCTTTGCACTAAAACTATCTATCTATCTATCTATCTATCTATCTATCTATCTATCTATCTATCTATCTATCTCAGTCTGTTCAATATCTATCTATCTATCTATCTATCTATCTATCTATCTATCTATCTATCTATTCTGATTCTGTTCTCTCTATCTATCTATCTATCTATCTATCTATCTATCTCATTCTGTTCCTATCTATCTATCTATCTATCTATCTATCTATCTATCTATCTATCTTAGTCTGTTCATATCTATCTATCTATCTTATCTATCTATCTATCTATCTATCTATCTCATTCTGTTCCTATCTATCTATCTATCTATCTATCTATCTATCTCATTCTGTTCCTCTCTATCTATCTATCTATCTATCTATCTATCTATCTATCTATCTCATTCTGTTCCTCTCTATCTATCTATCTATCTATCTATCTATCTATCTATCTATCTATCTATCTATCTCATTCTGTTCCTCTCTATCTATCTATCTATCTATCTATCTATCTATCTATCTATCTCATTCTGTTCCTCTCTATCTATCTATCTATCTATCTATCTATCTATCTATCTATCTATCTCATTCTGTTCCTATCTATCTATCTATCTATCTATCTATCTATCTATCTATCTATCTCATTCTGTTCCTATCTATCTATCTATCTATCTATCTATCTATCTATCTCATTCTGTTCCTATCTATCTATCTATCTATCTATCTATCTATCTATCTATCTATCTCATTCTGTTCCTCTCTATCTATCTATTTATCTATCTATCTATCTATCTATCTCATTCTGTTCCTATCTATCTATCTATCTATCTATCTATCTATCTATCTCATTCTGTTCCTATCTATCTATCTATCTATCTATCTATCTATCTATCTATCTATCTATCTCATTCTGTTTTCTATCTATCTATCTATCTATCT
>JBBBDQ010002060.1:1395000-1420000 GCA_037127315.1 Ascarosepion bandense | reverse complement strand
CGTTTGGGGTATTTTTTCTTTACTGCGGAATCTTGAATGTTTGTTCTTGTTCTGCTGGTTTCTTTTTTTCTCCCCATTTATCCGACGACTTAGTACGCCGGATTGTAACGGATTTAGGTTCTATTTGTTAATGTTTTTTCGAAAGTTTATATTGGCATAAATTTACGGAGTGCATTCTTACAGAGTCTAAGTAGTTATTATTATCATTATATATATATATATATATATATGTATACCAAAACCAATAAGTATTTTCATCAAATCATTTAATAACGTAACAGCAGAAATAAAAGCTTTGTAAACATCAAAAATATGGTAAAAGTTTTCTCTTTCTTCATTGTCTGTCATGTTAGATGTTATTTAAGTCTCTTTTGATACCCCGGGAGTAGTCAGCCATCATTCGTTTGTCTCATCGTCGCTGGTAGCACTCTTCCATTGTTTTGATATCCTGATGGAATCGTTCTTCTTGCTCATCACTTATATCGCTGGAATTATCCGGAAATTTATCTCTATGGCTATGTAAAAACTGAACATTAATACTCATATTAACGTATTACTGATAATGTTTATTACTGATAAAGTTTATCAGTTAATTCGAATTTTGGTGATAAACTGGAAAAAAATCGATACTTCTATTTTAAAACTTTTGACTCAAAAACTTCTTTTTTTTCTCTTGTGAATTTATTTTTCAAGTGGTTGACATAAAATGATCCGCCTACTTTTAAAATTGATTGGCTTCTATGAACTTTATTAACTAATTGTTGCGATCAGCCAAGATCGTAAACTGATCTTTAAAAAAAAAAATGAGCATATTCAGTACAGTAAAACGGTAGCTAACCATACAAATCTAAGGTCCTTTTCGGAAGCCCCACCATCAGATTAGCTCAAAAAACGTATTGTTTCCTGGCACCAAAAATCGTTTTGACCAGTGTTATTAAGCATTTAGTTTTTTAATCCACTTTACGTTTTTCCATGGGTGCAGTGATATTATACGTTTCCTTATAAGGAAACATTCAGTATTCAGTGTCCGAGCAGCCAGTGCTGTAGTCGATTAAAATAGACTTTTCAAATCGAAATTTCCAGTATTAATGGGAGACGATCTTCATAATCATTTTTGAAGTAGTATCGAACGTCAACATCTTAAGTTCTTATAATTCTATTCGAGATACATCTGCTATTCATTTTAGTTGTTGCTACTTCTGATAGTCCTCGAGTGATGCACTTTCTGTTGTAATATATTACCTTGAATGGCAAAGATATGATTAACAAATATATCCGACCGTGAATGATGTCGGCGGAACAGCAAAGGAGGTAAACGGCTTGAAAGGCAATAGCCGGCAAAAATATAATTGACAAATATAACCGGGCGTGGATGGTGACAGTAGTGTGCAACGTCAAAGGCAGAAACACAGACAAAAACAGGCTTGAAATGTGATAGTCGACGAAGATGATTGACAAATTCATCTGGCCGTAGATGACGTCAATTAAGCGACAATCCGAAAAAGCAAAAATGCGGAGGAATTTTGGAGCTATATAAGTCTGGGGGCTTTGTCGAAGAGAGAGATCATCGCTGGCTGAAGAAGCAGAGACTGGCTTCTGACTCCCGACAGCTCTTTCGTATGTGCGCGATCTCTCTCGTGCTACCCACTTTCTTCACACAATCGTCACCGACGAAAAATAAAAATATAATTTTATATTTTTCTATATACGTGTTCCTCATTGCCTGTAAAGACGATCGTTGTTTGTCTAGATCCGACGGTAGTATACAACTTTCTTATATCGTATAGTTATAGTGAAGAAGCAGAGACTGGTTTCTAACTCCCGACAGCTCTTTCGTATGTGCGCGATCTCTCTCGGGCTACCCACCTTCTTCACACAATCATCACCGACGAAGAATAAAAACATAATTTAATATTTTTCTATATACGTGTTCCTCATTGCCTGTAAAGACGATCGTTGTTTTCCAGATCCGACAGTAGTATATTTAAATACAATGTCAATACCCATCTCTTATCCACTTGACTCCAGTTCTTTCTACATCACCACTTTTATATAGCCTCCTGCACATCAATGGCGGACCGTGTTATATGGCATAATTATAGATATAGTGATGTAGTGGCAGTCCAAGAGGTTCAAAAGATGAATTTTCTTTTACAGAAAGTTCGGACCGTAAAGAGTGACATCCATTTTAGTGTAATTAGGATGTGGTTCATCAGATATGAAATTTCTTGGTACCAAATGTGTCTATATAAATTTTGTGTCTTTGAGATGAAACAACCAACAATGATTGTACAGCCTTGGATTTTAGGAGTAGAAAAAAAAGTAAAAACGAAGAAAATGCTTGAGGCAGAAAGAGAAGAAGTGGGAGGAGCTCTTTAAGAATAGAAAAAGAAGAAAAGTGAGTTAAAAGAAGAGGAGGAGGTGGAATAGAAATGAAGTCGATAGGATGAACTGATAAAATAAGAGTAGTGAGAGGATGTTTTTTTAAGTAAAAAGAACAAAAGAGAATCAAAGTAGGAGGAGGAGGAGGAATCAAACGAAAAAGGAAAGAATGAAAGAGGAGAGGTAGGAAAATTACTTTAAAAGTAAAAAAAAAATAAGAAAAGGTAGTCGAATGATGAAGAGAAAAAGGAGGATGAGGCATGAAAACGAAAAAAGAAAGAAAGAGAAGTAGGAGAAGCTCTTCGAGGGTAGAAAAAAGAGTAGATGAAGGAGGAGGAGGAGGAGGTAATGAAAGGCAGAAGATAGAAGGTAATGGTTAAAGAGGAGAAGTGGGAGGAGCTGTTTAAGAGTAGAAAAAAGAAAAGGGAGTCAAACGGGGAGGAGGAGAAATCGAACGAAAAAGAAAATAGGAAGGGATGAAAGAAGAGAATTTGGAGGAAATCTTTCAAAGAAGAAAAAGGAGAAAAGGGAGTCGACAGAGAAGGAGGAGGAGGAGAAACCGAAACGACAACGAAAGAAAGAAAGAAAGAAAGAAAGAAAGAAAGAAAGAAAGAAAGAAAAGTGGGAGAGTAGCATTAAAAGTAAAAAAAAACAAAACAAAAGGAGTCGACAGAGGAGGAGGCGGAATGGAAACGACGAAGAAAGAAAGAAAGAAAGAAAGAGAAGTGGGCGAGTAGCATTAAAAGTAAAAAAACAAACAAAAGGAGTCGACAGAGGAGGAGGCGGAATGGAAACGACGAAGAAAGAAAGAAAGAAAGAAAGAAAGAAAGAAAGAAAGAAAAGAAAAGTGGGAGAGTAGCATTAAAAGTAAAAAAACAAACAAAAGGAGTCGACAGAGGAGGAGGCGGAATGGAATCGACGAAGAAAGAAAGAAAGAAAGAAAGAAAGAAAGAAAGAGAAGTGGGAGAGTAGCATTAAAAGTTAAAAAACAAACAAAAGGAGTCGACAATGGAGGAGTCGGAATGGAAACGACGAAGAAAGAAAGAAAGAAAGAAAGAAAGAGAAGTGGGAGAGTAGCATTAAAAGTAAAAAAAAACAAAAGGAGTCGACAGAGGAGGAGGCGGAATGGAAACGACGAAGAAAGAAAGAAAGAAAGAAAGAAAGAAAGAAAGAAAGAGAAGTGGGCGAGTAGCATTAAAAGTAAAAAAAAACAAAAGGAGTCGACAGAGGAGGAGGCGGAATGGAAACGACAAAGAAAGAAAGAAAGAAAGAAAGAAAGAAAGAAAGAAAGAAAGAAAGAGAAGTGGGCGAGTAGCATTAAAAGTAAAAAAAAACAAAAGGAGTCGACAGAGGAGGAGGCGGAATGGAAACGACGAAGAAAGAAAGAAAAAAAGAGAAGTGGGAGAGTAGCATTAAAAGTAAAAAAAAACAAAAGGAGTCGACAGAGGAGGAGGCGGAATGGAAACGACGAATAAAGAAATAAAGAAAGAAGGAAAGAAAGAAAGTAAGAAAGAAAGAAAGAAAGAAAGAAAGAAAGAGAAGTGGGAGAGTAGCATTAAAAGTAAAAAAAACAAAAGGAGTCGACAGAGGAGGAGGCAGAATGGAAACGACGAAGAAAGAAAGAAAGAAAGAAAGAAAGAAAGAAAGAAAGAAAGAAAGAGAAGTGGGCGAGTAGCATTAAAAGTAAAAAAACAAACAAAAGGAGTCGACAGAGGAGGAGGCGGAATGGAAACGACGAAGAAAGAAATAAAGAAAGAAGGAAAGAAAGAAAGTAAGAAAGAAAGAAAGAAAGAAAGAGAAGTGGGAGAGTAGCATTAAAAGTAAAAAAAAACAAAAGGAGTCGACAGAGGAGGAGGTGGAATGGAAACGACGAAGAAAGAAAGAAAGAAAGAAAGAAAGAAAGACAAGTGGGCGAGTAGCATCAAAAGTAAAAAAAAACAAAAGGAGTCGACAGAGGAGGAGGCGGAATGGAAACGACGAAGAAAGAAAGAAAGAAAGAGAAGTGGGAGAGTAGCATTAAAAGTAAAAAAAAACAAAAGGAGTCGACAGAGGAGGAGGTGGAATGGAAACGACGAAGAAAGAAAGAAAGAAAGAAAGAAAGAAAGAAAGAAAGAAAGAAAGAAAGAAGTGGGCGAGTAGCATTAAAAGTAAAAAAAAAACAAAAGGAGTCGACAGAGGAGGAGGCGGAATCGAAACGACAAAGAAAGAAAGAAAGAAAGAAAGAAAGAAAGAAAGAAAGGAAGAAAGAAAGAAAGAGAAGTGGGCGAGTAGCATTAAAAGTAAAAAAACAAACAAAAGGAGTCGATAGAGGAGGAGGCGGAATGGAAACGACGAAGAAAGAAAGAAAGAAAGAAAGAAAGAAAGAGAAGTGGGAGAGTAGCATTAAAAGTAAAAAAACAAAACAAAAGGAGTCGACAGAGGAGGAGGCGGAATGGAAACGACGAAGAAAGAAAGAAAGAAAGAAAGAGAAGTGGGCGAGTAGCATTAAAAGTAAAAAAACAAACAAAAGGAGTCGACAGAGGAGGAGGCGGAATGGAAACGACGAAGAAAGAAAGAAAGAAAGAAAGAAAGAAAGAAAGAAAGAAAAGTGGGAGAGTAGCATTAAAAGTAAAAAAACAAACAAAAGGAGTCGACAGAGGAGGAGGCGGAATGGAATCGACGAAGAAAGAAAGAAAGAAAGAAAGAAAGAAAGAAAGAGAAGTGGGAGAGTAGCATTAAAAGTTAAAAAACAAACAAAAGGAGTCGACAATGGAGGAGTCGGAATGGAAACGACGAAGAAAGAAAGAAAGAAAGAAAGAAAGAGAAGTGGGAGAGTAGCATTAAAAGTAAAAAAAAACAAAAGGAGTCGACAGAGGAGGAGGCGGAATGGAAACGACGAAGAAAGAAAGAAAGAAAGAAAGAAAGAAAGAAAGAAAGAGAAGTGGGCGAGTAGCATTAAAAGTAAAAAAAAACAAAAGGAGTCGACAGAGGAGGAGGCGGAATGGAAACGACAAAGAAAGAAAGAAAGAAAGGAAAGAAAGAAAGAAAGAAAGAAAGAAAGAAAGAGAAGTGGGCGAGTAGCATTAAAAGTAAAAAAAAACAAAAGGAGTCGACAGAGGAGGAGGCGGAATGGAAACGACGAAGAAAGAAAGAAAAAAAGAGAAGTGGGAGAGTAGCATTAAAAGTAAAAAAAAACAAAAGGAGTCGACAGAGGAGGAGGCGGAATGGAAACGACGAATAAAGAAATAAAGAAAGAAGGAAAGAAAGAAAGTAAGAAAGAAAGAAAGAAAGAAAGAAAGAAAGAGAAGTGGGAGAGTAGCATTAAAAGTAAAAAAAACAAAAGGAGTCGACAGAGGAGGAGGCAGAATGGAAACGACGAAGAAAGAAAGAAAGAAAGAAAGAAAGAAAGAAAGAAAGAAAGAGAAGTGGGCGAGTAGCATTAAAAGTAAAAAAACAAACAAAAGGAGTCGACAGAGGAGGAGGCGGAATGGAAACGACGAAGAAAGAAATAAAGAAAGAAGGAAAGAAAGAAAGTAAGAAAGAAAGAAAGAAAGAAAGAGAAGTGGGAGAGTAGCATTAAAAGTAAAAAAAAAACAAAAGGAGTCGACAGAGGAGGAGGTGGAATGGAAACGACGAAGAAAGAAAGAAAGAAAGAAAGAAAGAAAGAAAGACAAGTGGGCGAGTAGCATCAAAAGTAAAAAAAAACAAAAGGAGTCGACAGAGGAGGAGGCGGAATGGAAACGACGAAGAAAGAAAGAAAGAAAGAGAAGTGGGAGAGTAGCATTAAAAGTAAAAAAAAAACAAAAGGAGTCGACAGAGGAGGAGGTGGAATGGAAACGACGAAGAAAGAAAGAAAGAAAGAAAGAAAGAAAGAAAGAAAGAAAGAAAGAAAGAAGTGGGCGAGTAGCATTAAAAGTAAAAAAAAAACAAAAGGAGTCGACAGAGGAGGAGGCGGAATCGAAACGACAAAGAAAGAAAGAAAGAAAGAAAGAAAGAAAGAAAGAAAGGAAAGGAAGAAAGAAAGAAAGGAGATGGGCGAGTAGCATTAAAAGTAAAAAAACAAACAAAAGGAGTCGATAGAGGAGGAGGCGGAATGGAAACGACGAAGAAAGAAAGAAAGAAAGAAAGAAAGAAAGAGAAGTGGGCGAGTAGCATTAAAAGTAAAAAAGAAACAAAAGGAGTCGACAGAGGAGGAGGCGGAATGGAAACGACGAAGAAAGAAAGAAAGAAAGAAAGAAAGAAAGAAAGAAAGAAAGAAAGAAAGAAAGAAAGAAGAAGAGAGTAGCATTAAAAGTAAAAAAAAACAAAAGGAGTCGCCAGAGGAGGAGGCGGAATGGAAACGACGAAGAAAGAAAGAAAGAAAGAAAGAAAAGTGGGAGAGTAGCATTAAAAGTAAAAAAACACACAAAAGGAGTCGACAGAGGAGGAGGCGGAATGGAAACGACGAAGAAAGAAAGAAAGAAAGAGAAGTGGGAGAGTAGCATTAAAAGTAAAAAAAAACAAAAGGAGTCGACAGAGGAGGAGGCGGAATGGAAACGACGAAGAAAGAAAGAAAGAAAGAAAGAAAGAAAGACAAGTGGGCGAGTAGCATCAAAAGTAAAAAAAAACAAAAGGAGTCGACAGAGGAGGAGGCGGAATGGAAACGACGAAGAAAGAAAGAAAGAAAGAGAAGTGGGCGAGTAGCATTAAAAGTAAAAAAAAACAAAAGGAGTCGACAGAGGAGGAGGCGGAATGGAAACGACGAAGAAAGAAAGAAAGAAAGAAGGAAAGAAAGAAAGTAAGAAAGAAAGAAAGAAAGAAAGAGAAGTGGGAGAGTAGCATTAAAAGTAAAAAAAAACAAAAGGAGTCGACAGAGGAGGAGGTGGAATGGAAACGACGAAGAAAGAAAGAAAGAAAGAAAGAAAGAAAGAAAGACAAGTGGGCGAGAACACCGTGCAAAAAAAACAAAAAGGAGTCAGACAGGAGGAGGAGGCGGAATGAAACGACGAAGAAAGAAAGAAAGAAAGAGAAGTGGGAGAGTAGCATTAAAAGTAAAAAAAAACAAAAGGAGTCGACAGAGGAGGAGGTGGAATGGAAACGACGAAGAAAGAAAGAAAGAAAGAAAGAAAGAAAGAAAGAAAGAAAGAAAGAGAAGTAAGGAGTAGCATTAAAAGTAAAAAAAAAACAAAAGGAGTCGACAGAGGAGGAGGCGGAATCGAAACGACAAAGAAAGAAAGAAAGAAAGAAAGAAAGAAAGAAAGAAAGGAAGAAAGAAAGAAAGAGGAGTGGGCGAGTAGCATTAAAAGTAAAAAAACAAACAAAAGGAGTCGATAGAGGAGGAGGCGGAATGGAAACGACGAAGAAAGAAAGAAAGAAAGAAAGAAAGAAAGAGAAGGGGCGAGTAGCATTAAAAGTAAAAAAGAAACAAAGGAGTCGACAGAGGAGGAGGCGGAATGGAAACGACGAAGAAAGAAAGAAAGAAAGAAAGAAAGAAAGAAAGAAAAGAAAGAAAGAAAGAAAGAGAAGTGAGAGTAGCATTAAAAGTAAAAAAACAAAAAGGAGTCGCCAGAGGAGGAGGCGGAATGAAACGACGAAGAAAGAAAGAAAGAAAGAAAGAAAAGTGAGAGTAGCATTAAAAGTAAAAAAACACACAAAAGGAGTCGACAGAGGAGGAGGCGGAATGAAACGACGAAGAAAGAAAGAAAGAAAGAGAAGTGGGGAGAGAAAGCATTAAAAGTAAAAAAAAACAAAAGGAGTCACAGAGGGAGGAAGGCGGGAATGGAGCACGACGAAGAAAGAAAAGAAAGAAAGAAAGAAGACAAAGGGCACGAGGCATCAAAAAAAAAGAAAAGAGTCTTCGTGATGAGGAGGAGGCGAATGGAACGACGGAAGAAGAAAGAAAAAGAAAGAGAAGGGCGAGCAAGACAAAAAAAAAACCGTGAGGTCGACAGAGAGGAGACAATGAAAACACGAAGAAAGAAAGAAAGAAAGAAGGAAAGAAAGAAAGTAAGAAAGAAAGAAAGAAAGAAAGAGAAGTGAGAGTAGCATTAAAAGTAAAAAAAAACAAAACAAAAGGAGTCGACAGAGGAGGAGGCAGAATGGAAACGACGAAGAAAGAAAGAAAGAAAGAAAGAAAGAAAGAAAGAAAGAGAAGTAGGGTGAGTAGCATTAAAAGTAATAAAACAAACAAAAGGAGTCGGACAGAGGAGGAGTGGGTGGAATGGAAACGACGAAGAAAGAAAGAAAGAAAGAAAGAAAGAAAGAAAGAAAGAAAGAAAGAGAAGTGAGAGTAGCATTAAAAGTAAAAAAAAACAAAAGGAGTCGACAGAGGAGGAGGCGGAATGGAAAAACGACAAAGAAAGAAAGAAAGAAAGAAAGAAAGAAAGAAAGAAAGAAAAAAAAGAGAAGTGGGAGAGTAGCATTAAAAGTAAAAAAAAACAAAAGGAGTCGACAGAGGAGGAGGCGGAATGGAAACGACGAAGAAAGAAAGAAAGAAAGAAAGAAAGAAAGAAAGAAAGAAAGAGAAGTGGGCGAGTAGTATTAAAGTAAAAATAAAACAAAAAGGAGTCGACAGAGGAGGAGGCGGAATGGAAACGACAAAGAAAGAAAGAAAGAAAGAAAGAAAGAAAGAAAGAAAGAAAGAAAGAAAGAAAAAAGAGAAGGAGAGAAAGCATTAAAAGTAAAACAAAAGGAGTCGACAGAGGAGGAGGCGGAATGGAAACGACGAAGAAAGAAAGAAAGAAAGAAGGAAAGAAAGAAAGAAAGAAAGAAAGAAAGAAAGAAAGACAAGTGGGCGAGTAGCATTAAAAGTAAAAAAAAAAACAAAACAAAAGGAAATGACAGAGGAGGAGGCAGAATGGAAACGACGAAGAAAGAAAGAAAGAAAGAAAGAAAGAAAGAAAGAAAGAGAAGTAGGCGAGTAGCATTAAAAGTAATAAAACAAACAAAAGGAGTCGACAGAGGAGGAGGCGGAATGGAAACGACGAAGAAAGAAAGAAAGAAAGAAAGAAAGAAAAAGAAAGAGAAGGAGAGTAGCATTAAAAGTAAAAAAAAAAACAAAAAAGGAGTCGACAGAGGAGGAGGAATGGAAACGACAAAGAAAGAAAGAAAGAAAGAAAGAAAGAAAGAAAGAAAGAAAGAAAGAAAGAAAAAGAGAAGTGGGAGAGTAGCATTAAAAGTAAAAAAAACAAAAAGTGAGTCGACAGAGGAGGAGGCGGAATGGAAACGACGAAGAAAGAAAGAAAGAAAGAAAGAAAGAAAGAAAGAAAGAGAAGTGGGCGAGTAGCATTAAAAGTAAAAAAAAAACAAAAGGAGTCGACAGAGAGAGGCGGAATGGAAACGACGAAGAAAGAAAGAAAGAAAGAAAGAAAGAAAGAAAGAAAAGTGGGTGAGTAGCATTAAAAGTAAAAAAAAAAACAAAAGGAGTCGCCAGAGGAGGAGGCGGAAAGGAAACGACGAAGAAAGAAAGAAAGAAAGAAAGAAAAGTGGGAGAGTAGCATTAAAAGTAAAAAAACACACAAAAGGAGTCGACAGAGGAGGAGGCGGAATGGAAACGACGAAGAAAGAAAGAAAGAAAGAAAGACAAGTGGGCGAGTAGCATTAAAAGCAAAAAAAAACAAAAGGAGTCGACAGAGGAGGAGGCGGAATGGAAACGACGAAGAAAGAAAGAAAGAAAGAAGGAAAAAGAAAGTAAGAAAGAAAGAAAGAAAGAAAGAGAAGTGGGAGAGTAACATTAAAAGTAAAAAAAAGCAAAAGGAGTCGCCAGAGGAGGAGGCGGAATGGAAACGACGAAGAAAGAAAGAAAGAAAGAAGGAAAAAAGAAAGAAGTAAGAAAGAAAGAAAGAAAGAAAGAGAAGTGGGAGAGTAGCATTAAAAGTAAAAAAACAAAACAAAAGGAGTCGACAGAGGAGGAGGCGGAATGGAAACGACGAAGAAAGAAAGAAAGAAAGAAGGAAAAAAGAAAGTAAGAAAGAAAGAAAGAAAGAAAGAGAAGTGGGAGAGTAACATTAAAAGTAAAAAAAAGCAAAAGGAGTCGCCAGAGGAGGAGGCGGAATGGAAACGACGAAGAAAGAAAGAAAGAAAGAAAGAAAGAAAGAAAGAAAGAAAGAAAGAAAGAAAGTGGGAGAGTAGCATTAAAAGTAAAAAAACAAACAAAAGGAGTCGACAGAGGAGGAGGCGGAATGGAAACGACGAAGAAAGAAAGAAAGAAAGAAGGAAAAAAGAAAGTAAGAAAGAAAGAAAGAAAGAAAGAGAAGTGGGAGAGTAGCATTAAAAGTAAAAAAAAACAAAAGGAGTCGACAGAGGAGGAGGCGGAATGGAAACGACGAAGAAAGAAAGAAAGAAAGAAGGAAAAAAGAAAGTAAGAAAGAAAGAAAGAAAGAAAGAGAAGTGGGAGAGTAGCATTAAAAGTAAAAAAACAAAACAAAAGGAGTCGACAGAGGAGGAGGCGGAATGGAAACGACGAAGAAAGAAAGAAAGAAAGAAAGAAAGAAAGAAAGAAAGAAAGAAAGAAAGAAAGAAGAAGGGAGAGTAACATTAAAAGTAAAAAAAAGCAAAAGGAGTCGCCAGAGGAGGAGGCGGAATGGAAACGACGAAGAAAGAAAGAAAGAAAGAAAGAAAGAAAGAAAGAAAGAAAGAAAGAAAGAAAGAAAGAGAGTAGTATTAAAGTAAAAAACCAAACAAAAGGAGTCGACAGAGGAGGAGGCGGAATGGAAACGACGAAGAAAGAAAGAAAGAAAGAAAGAAATAAAGAAAGAAAGAAAGAGAAGTGGGAGAGTAGCATTAAAAGCAAAAAACAAAAGGAGTCGACAGAGAGGAGGCGAACAAAACGACGAAGAAAGAAAGCAAGAAAGAAAGACAAGTGGGCGAGTAGCATCAAAAGTAAAAAAAAAAACAAAAGGAGTCGACAGAGGAGGAGGCGGAATGAAACACGAAGAAAGAAAGAAAGAAAGAGAAGTGGGAGAGTAGCATTAAAAGCAAAAAAAACAAAAGGAGTCGACAGAGGAGGAGGCGGAATGGAAACGACGAAGAAAGAAAGAAAGAAAGAGAAGTGGGAGAGTAGCATTAAAAGCAAAAAAAACAAAAAGGAGTCGACAGCAGGAGGAGGCGGAATGGAAACGACGAAGAAAGAAAGAAAGAAAGAGAAGGGAGAGTAGCATTAAAAGCAAAAAAAAACAAAAGGAGTCGACAGAGGAGGAGGCGGAATGGAAACGACGAAGAAAGAAAGCAAGAAAGAAAGACAAGTGGGCGAGTAGCATCAAAAGTAAAAAAAACAAAAGGAGTCGACAGAGGAGGAGGCGGAATGGAAACGACGAAGAAAGAAAGAAAGAAAGAGAAGTGGGAGAGTAGCATTAAAAGCAAAAACAAAAGGAGTCGACAGAGGAGGAGGCGGGAATGGAAACGACGAAGAAAGAAAGAAAGAAAGAAGGAAAAAGAAAGTAAGAAAGAAAGAAAGAAAGAAAGAGAAGGGGAGAGTAGCATTAAAAGTAAAACAAAACAAAAGGAGTCGACAGAGGAGGAGGCGGAATGGAAACGACGAAGAAAGAAAGAAAGAAAGAAAGAAAGAAAGAAAGAAAGAAAGAGAAGTGGGAGAGTAGCATTAAAAGCAAAAAAAAACAAAAAGGAGTCGACAGAGGAGGAGGCGGAATGGAAACGACGAAGAAAGAAAGAAAGAAAGAGAAGGAGAGTAGCATCAAAAGTAAAAAAAAAAACAACAAAAGAGTCGACAGAGGAGGAGGCGGAATGGAAAAAACGACGAAGAAAGAAAGAAAGAAAGAGAAGTGAGTAGCATCAAAAAGTAAAAAAAAACAAAAGGAGTCGACAGAGGAGGAGGCGGAATGGAAACGACGAAGAAAGAAAGAAAGAAAGAAAGAAAGAAAGACAAGTGGGCGAGTAGCATTAAAAGCAAAAAAAAAACAAAAGGAGTCGACAGAGGAGGAGGCGGAATGGAAACGACGAAGAAAGAAAGAAAGAAAAGAGAAGTGGGAGAGTAAAGTATTAAAAGCAAAAAAAAAACAAAAGGAGTCGACAGAGGAGGAGGCGGAATGGAAACGACGAAGAAAGAAAGAAAGAAAGAAAGAAAGAAAGAAAGAAAGAAAGACAAGTGGGCGAGTAGCATCAAAAGTAAAAAAAAAAAAACAAAAGGAGTCGACAGAGGAGGAGGCGGAATGGAAACGACGAAGAAAGAAAGAAAGAAAGAGAAGTGGGAGAGTAGCATTAAAAGCAAAAAAAAAAAAACAAAAGGAGTCGACAGAGGAGGAGGCGGAATGGAAACGACGAAGAAAGAAAGAAAGAAAGAGAAGTGGGAGAGTAGCATCAAAAAAGTAAAAACAAAAGGAGTCGACAGAGGAGGAGGCGGAATGGAAACGACGAAGAAAGAAAGAAAGAAAGAGAAGTGGGAGAGTAGCATTAAAAGTAAAAAAAAACAAAAGGAGTCGACAGAGGAGGAGGGTGGAATGGAAACGACGAAGAAAGAAAGAAAAGAAAGAGAAGTGGGCGAGTAGCTTTAAAAGCAAAAAAAACAAAAGGAGTCGACAGAGGAGGAGGCGGAATGGAAACGACGAAGAAAGAAAGAAAGAAAGAGAAGTGGGAGAGTAGCATTAAAAAGCGCAAAAAAAACAAAAACAAAAGGAGTCGACAGAGGAGGAGGCGGAATGGAAACGACGAAGAAAGAAAGAAAGAAAGAAAGAAAGAGAAGGAGAGTAACATTAAAAGTAAAAAAAAGCAAAAGGAGTCGCCAGAGGAGGAGGCGGAATGGAAACGACGAAGAAAGAAAGAAAGAAAGAAAGAAAGAAAGAAAGAAAGAAAGAAAAGAAAAGTGGGCGAGTAGCATTAAAAGTAAAAAAACAAACAAAAGGAGTCGACAGAGGAGGAGGCGGAATGGAAACGACGAAGAAAGAAAGAAAGAAAGAAAGACAAGTGGGCGAGTAGCATCAAAAGTAAAAAAAAACAAAAGGAGTCGACCGAGGAGGAGGCGGAATGGAAACGACGAAGAAAGAAAGAAAGAAAGAAGGAAAAAAGAAAGTAAGAAAGAAAGAAAGAAAGAAAGAGAAGTGGGCGAGTAGCATTAAAAGCAAAAAAAAACAAAAGGAGTCGACAGAGGAGGAGGCGGAATGGAAACGACGAAGAAAGAAAGAAAGAAAGAAAGAGAAGTGGGAGAGTAGCATTAAAAGTAAAAAAACAAAACAAAAGGAGTCGACAGAGGAGGAGGCGGAATGGAAACGACGAAGAAAGAAAGAAAGAAAGAAAGAAAGAAAGAAAGAAAGAAAGAGAAGTGGGAGAGTAACATTAAAAGTAAAAAAAAGCAAAAGGAGTCGCCAGAGGAGGAGGCGGAATGGAAACGACGAAGAAAGAAAGAAAGAAAGAAAGAAAGAAAGAAAGAAAGAAAGAAAGAAAGAAAGAAAGAAAAGTGGGCGAGTAGCATTAAAAGTAAAAAAACAAACAAAAGGAGTCGACAGAGGAGGAGGCGGAATGGAAACGACGAAGAAAGAAAGAAAGAAAGAAAGACAAGTGGGCGAGTAGCATCAAAAGTAAAAAAAAACAAAAGGAGTCGACAGAGGAGGAGGCGGAATGGAAACGACGAAGAAAGAAAGAAAGAAAGAAAGAAAGAAAGAAAGAAAGAAAGAAAGAGAAGTGGGAGAGTAACAGTAAAAGTAAAAAAAAGCAAAAGGAGTCGCCAGAGGAGGAGGCGGAATGGAAACGACGAAGAAAGAAAGAAAGAAAGAAAGAAAGAAAGAAAGAAAGAAAGAAAGAAAGAAAAGTGGGCGAGTAGCATTAAAAGTAAAAAAACAAACAAAAGGAGTCGACAGAGGAGGAGGCGGAATGGAAACGACGAAGAAAGAAAGAAAGAAAGAAGGAAAAAGAAAGTAAGAAAGAAAGAAAGAAAGAAAGACAAGTGGGCGAGTAGCATCAAAAGTAAAAAAAAACAAAAGGAGTCGACAGAGGAGGAGGCGGAATGGAAACGACGAAGAAAGAAAGAAAGAAAGAAGGAAAAAAGAAAGTAAGAAAGAAAGAAAGAAAGAAAGACAAGTGGGCGAGTAGCATTAAAAGTAAAAAAAAACAAAACAAAAGGAGTCGACAGAGGAGGAGGCGGAATGGAAACGACGAAGAAAGAAAGAAAGAAAGAAAGAAAGAAAGAGAAGTGGGCGAGTAGCATTAAAAGTAAAAAAACAAACAAAAGGAGTCGACAGAGGAGGAGGCGGAATGTAAACGACGAAGAAAGAAAGAAAGAAAGAAAGAAAGAAAGAGAAGTGGGAGAGTAGCATTAAAAGTAAAAAAAAACAAAAGGAGTCGCCAGAGGAGGAGGCGGAATGGAAACGACGAAGAAAGAAAGAAAGAAAGAAAGAAAGAAAGAAAGGAAGAAAGAAAGAAAGAGTAGTGGGCGAGTAGCATTAAAAGTAATAAAACAAACAAAAGGAGTCGACAGAGGCGGAGGCGGAATGGAAACGACGAAGAAAGAAAGAAAGAAAGAGAAGTGGGAGAGTAGCATTAAAAGTAAAAAAAAACAAAAGGAGTCGACAGAGGCGGAGGCGGAATGGAAACGACGAAGAAAGAAAGAAAGAAAGAAAGAAAGAAAGACAAGTGGGCGAGTAGCATCAAAAGTAAAAAAAAAACAAAAGGAGTCGACAGAGGAGGAGGCGGAATGGAAACGACGAAGAAAGAAAGAAAGAAAGAGAAGTGGGCGAGTAGCATTAAAAGTAAAAAAAAACAAAAGGAGTCGACAGAGGAGGAGGCGGAATGGAAACGACGAAGAAAGAAAGAAAGAATGAAGGAAAGAAAGAAAGTAAGAAAGAAAGAAAGAAAGAAAGACAAGTGGGCGAGTAGCATCAAAAGTAAAAACAAACAAAAGGAGTCGACAGAGGAGGAGGCGGAATGGAAACGACGAAGAAAGAAAGAAAGAAAGAAGGAAAAAAGAAAGTAAGAAAGAAAGAAAGAAAGAAAGACAAGTGGGCGAGTAGCATCAAAAGTAAAAAAAAACAAAAGGAGTCGACAGAGGAGGAGGCGGAATGGAAACGACGAAGAAAGAAAGAAAGAAAGAAAGACAAGTGGGCGAGTAGCATTAAAAGTAAAAACAAACAAAAGGAGTCGACAGAGGAGGAGGCGGAATGGAAACGACGAAGAAAGAAAGAAAGAAAGAAAGACAAGTGGGAGAGTAGCATTAAAAGTAAAAACAAACAAAAGGAGTCGACAGAGGAGGAGGCGGAATGGAAACGACGAAGAAAGAAAGAAAGAAAGAAGGAAAAAAGAAAGTAAGAAAGAAAGAAAGAAAGAAAGACAAGTGGGCGAGTAGCATCAAAAGTAAAAAAAAACAAAAGGAGTCGACAGAGGAGGAGGCGGAATGGAAACGACGAAGAAAGAAAGAAAGAAAGAAGGAAAAAAGAAAGTAAGAAAGAAAGAAAGAAAGAAAGACAAGTGGGCGAGTAGCATTAAAAGTAAAAAAAACAAAACAAAAGGAGTCGACAGAGGAGGAGGCAGAATGGAAACGACGAAGAAAGAAAGAAAGAAAGAAAGAAAGAAAGAAAGAAAGAGAAGTGGGCGAGTAGCATTAAAAGTAAAAAAACAAACAAAAGGAGTCGACAGAGGAGGAGGCGGAATGGAAACGACGAAGAAAGAAAGAAAGAAAGAAAGAAAGAAAGAGAAGTGGGAGAGTAGCATTAAAAGTAAAAAAAAACAAAAGGAGTCGCCAGAGGAGGAGGCGGAATGGAAACGACGAAGAAAGAAAGAAAGAAAGAAAGAAAGAAAGAAAGAAAGGAAGAAAGAAAGAAAGAGTAGTGGGCGAGTAGCATTAAAAGTAATAAAACAAACAAAAGGAGTCGACAGAGGCGGAGGCGGAATGGAAACGACGAAGAAAGAAAGAAAGAAAGAGAAGTGGGAGAGTAGCATTAAAAGTAAAAAAAAACAAAAGGAGTCGACAGAGGCGGAGGCGGAATGGAAACGACGAAGAAAGAAAGAAAGAAAGAAAGACAAGTGGGCGAGTAGCATCAAAAGTAAAAAAAAACAAAAGGAGTCGACAGAGGAGGAGGCGGAATGGAAACGACGAAGAAAGAAAGAAAGAAAGAGAAGTGGGCGAGTAGCATTAAAAGTAAAAAAAAAACAAAAGGAGTCGACAGAGGAGGAGGCGGAATGGAAACGACGAAGAAAGAAAGAAAGAATGAAGGAAAGAAAGAAAGTAAGAAAGAAAGAAAGAAAGAAAGAAAGAAAGAGAAGTGGGAGAGTAGCATTAAAAGTAAAAAAAAAACAAAAGGAGTCGACAGAGGCGGAGGCGGAATGGAAACGACGAAGAAAGAAAGAAAGAAAGAAAGAAAGAAAGAAAGACAAGTGGGCGAGTAGCATCAAAAGTAAAAAAAAACAAAAGGAGTCGACAGAGGAGGAGGCGGAATGGAAACGACGAAGAAAGAAAGAAAGAAAGAGAAGTGGGCGAGTAGCATTAAAAGTAAAAAAAAAACAAAAGGAGTCGACAGAGGAGGAGGCGGAATGGAAACGACGAAGAAAGAAAGAAAGAATGAAGGAAAGAAAGAAAGTAAGAAAGAAAGAAAGAAAGAAAGAAAGAAAGAAAGAGAAGTGGGAGAGTAGCATTAAAAGTAAAAAAAAACAAAAGGAGTCGACAGAGGCGGAGGCGGAATGGAAACGACGAAGAAAGAAAGAAAGAAAGAAAGAAAGAAAGACAAGTGGGCGAGTAGCATCAAAAGTAAAAAAAAACAAAAGGAGTCGACAGAGGAGGAGGCGGAATGGAAACGACGAAGAAAGAAAGAAAGAAAGACAAGTGGGCGAGTAGCATCAAAAGTAAAAAAAAACAAAAGGAGTCGACAGAGGAGGAGGCGGAATGGAAACGACGAAGAAAGAAAGAAAGAATGAAGGAAAGAAAGAAAGTAAGAAAGAAAGAAAGAAAGAAAGAAAGAAAGAAAGTAAGAAAGAAAGAAAGAAAGAAAGAGTGGGAGAGTAGGATTAAAAGTAAAAAAAACAAAACAAATGAGTCGACAGAGGAGGAGGCAGAATGGAAACGACGAAGAAAGAAAGAAAGAAAGAAAGAAAGAAAGAAAGAAAGAAAAGTGGGAGAGTAGCATTAAAACTAAAAAAAACAAACAAAAGGAGTCGACAGAGGAGGAGGCGGAATGGAAACGACGAAGAAAGAAAGAAAGAAAGAAAGAAAGAAAGAAAGAAAGAGAAGTGGGAGAGTAGCATTAAAAGTAAAAAAACAAACAAAAGGAGTCGACAGAGGAGGAGGCGGAATGGAATCGACGAAGAAAGAAAGAAAGAAAGAAAGAAAGAAAGAAGAAGGGAGAGTAGCATTAAAAGTAAAAAAAAAACAAAAGGAGTCGACAGAGGAGGAGGCGGAATGGAAACGACGAAGAAAGAAAGAAAGAAAGAAAGAAAGAAAGAAAGTAAGAAAGAAAGAGAAGGGTGGGAGAGTAGCATTAAAAGTAAAAAAAACAAAAAGAGTCGACAGAGGAGGAGGCGGAATGGAAACGACGAAGAAAGAAAGAAAGAAGGAAAGAAAGAAAGTAAGAAAGAAAGAAAGAAAGAAAGAGAAGTGGGAGAGTAGCATTAAAAGTAAAAAAAACAAAACAAATGAGTCGACAGAGGAGGACGCAGAATGGAAACGACGAAGAAAGAAAGAAAGAAAGAAAGAAAGAAAGAAAGAAAGAAAGAAAGAGAAGTGGGCGAGTAGCATTAAAAATAAAAAAACAAACAAAAGGAGTCGACAGAGGAGGAGGCGGAATGGAAACGACGAAGAAAGAAAGAAAGAAAGAAAGAAAGAAAGAAAGAGAAGTGGGAGAGTAGCATTAAAAGTAAAAAAAACAAACAATAGGAGTCGACAGAGGAGGAGGCGGAATGGAAACGACGAAGAAAGAAAGAAAGAAAGAAAGAAAGAGAAGTGGGAGAGTAGCATTAAAAGTAAAAAAAAACAAAACAAAAGGAATCGATAGAGGAGGAGGCGGAATGGAAACGACGAAATAGAAGGAAAGAAAGAAAGAAAAACGGGAGGATAACTTTAAAATTAAAAAAAACAACAACAAAAAACAAGGAACAAAGGGCGTTGGCAGAGGAGGAGGTTGAAAAAATCGAAACGAAAAAGAAGGAAAGGGAAGTGGGAGGATATCTTTAAAAATAAAAGAAATAATGAAAGGAAGTCAATTTATGATGATGTGGAGTAGGTTGAGTGTACAAAACGAAGAAGGAAAGAACAGAAGTGGGAGAGGCTTTTTAAGAGTAGAAAATGTAACTGGAAAGACTGATCGATTATTCGACGTTGGTCTGGAGAAGCGATGTTGGCAGTATAATCGTTTTTTTTTTTAAAAAAAAACTTTAAAAAAATAAAACGAAATAGGAACTTATTTCGGGATTCTTGACAAAACCCAAGGGAGAATCTGCAATGTGGCTGGTCCCAACTTGGTAGCTCAACTGCCGTCTCTTTTTCACCGGTACAATATGGCTTCCCTCTGTCTCCTCTACAAATACTTTCATGGCTTCTGCTTCGACTAGCATAGCTCCCTGGTTCCCCCTCTGCATGAATTTACTCGATCTACTAGACTAGCAACTAGGTCCCACATTTTACAGTGAAACCAATAAAATGTAACTGCAACTTCTACTCTCACAGTTTGTTTTCTCGCATTTTCCGTCTGTGGAATTCCCTTCCATATATTTGCATGCCTGACAGCTACAATCTCCAAGAATTTAAATGTAAGGTCAACTGCCATCTCCTATCTCTTTGACTCACATCCTTTCCCTCATGTTCTTTTCCCCGTTCACACTATTCTCATCAGCTCTCTTCACACCAGTGTTTTCATCATCCTCTTACCCATTCTTTGACATCCCCTATAGCTTGTTCTTCTTTCTCATCACTCTCCTCTTATGTAACCCCCCTGTGCATCAGTGGTAGTATAAAAATTCCTTGCTTGGGGTGAAATGATTATATAAATAAAATATGGTAATGTGCTTCGTTTCGAAAAAGTGGAATGCCAATAGAACATTACTAGTTGATGTGTAAGGGGGGTGTGAAATGGAGTTAAAAAAGGAGTTAGACGAACAGGGAGACAATGGGATAAAAAGGGTGAGGAAACGGAAAAGGGGTGCGTAGAAAGAGAGAGAAGAATCGCACGGAAGTGAGAAAGAGAAAGAGAGAGAGAGAATGAGGTGGAGAGAGAGAGAGAGTAAAGGAAGGAAAGCAATAAAGAATGAAAGAACAAAAGAAAGAGAAAGAAGTAGGAAAGCATACAATAAGGTGGGTAAAAGAAGAAAGAATAAATGCGAATATTTCGAAATAAAAAAAAAAAAACAGAAAGGAAAAAAGGCTAAAAATGATACAAGATACGAACAGAAAAGAAAGAAATTCAGTGCGTCAATAAAGAGAAGTAGAAGAAGAAGAAGTAGAAGAAGAAGAATTAAGAGAAGGAGAAGAAGAAAAAAAGGAGAAGAAGAATCAGAAAAAAGAGAAGAAGAAGAAGAAGAAGAAGAAGAAACGAAAATAAGGACAAAGAGAAGAGGAAAAAGAAGGAGAAGAAGGAGAAGAATTAGAGGAAAGAAGGAGAAGAAGATGAAGAAGAATGAGAAAAAGAAAAAGAAGAAAGAGAAGAAGGAAGAAGGAGAAGAGGAGAAGAAAGTAAAGATGAAGAAGAATGAGAGGAAGAAATAGAAGAAGAAAGAGATGAAGAAGAAGAAAAGAAGGAGAGGAAGATGAAGGAGAAGTTGAAGAAGATGAAGAAAAAGGAAAAGAAGAAGAAGAAGAAGAAGAAGAAGAAGAAGAAGAATAAAGAAGAAGAAGAAGAAGAAGAAGAAGAAGAAGAAGAAGAAGAAGAATGAGAAGAAGATAGAGAA
Organism: Ascarosepion bandense; assembly: GCA_037127315.1. Classification (NCBI taxonomy): domain Eukaryota; kingdom Metazoa; phylum Mollusca; class Cephalopoda; order Sepiida; family Sepiidae; genus Ascarosepion; species Ascarosepion bandense. The sequence goes on along the minus strand of JBBBDQ010002060.1, from coordinate 1,399,846 downwards.
GAAGAAAAACAGGAAGACGCAAAAGAGTAAGAAATACAAGGCAAAAAGAAGATGGGTTGGAAAGAAATATGAATAAAATAAGAAAAGGAGGAAGAAGAAGAGGAAGAAAGGCGAAACAGAAGAAATTATACAAAAAAAGAGAGAAAGTAAGAAAGAAAGCAAGGATGAATAAAAGAAAGAAGAATGATTGGAAATCAGAGTGAATAAAAAAACTCGCAAGAGAATAATGTATAGAAAGAAAGAAAAAAAGAATAAAAGAAAAAAGGTTAATAGAAGAAAAGAAGAAGAAAGGTGCAACATTATACTATACAAAGAAAGAAAGAAAGAAAGAAAGAAAGAAAGAAAGAAAGAAAGAAAGAAAGAAGAGCAGAAAATAAAATAAAGGTTAATAGAAGAAGAAAAAGAAGCAGATAAAGAAGAAAGGTGAAACAATAAACTATACAAAGAAAGAAAGAAAGAAAGAAAGAAAGAAAAGAAAAGAAAACTGAAATCAAAGTAAATAAAAAAAGAAGAAAAAGTGAATATGCAGATATTTTAGGGATAGCTAGAAAGGTATACAAACATACAAACATAAAAAGAAAAGAAAGAAAGAATGAAAGGAAGAAAGAAAGAAAGAAAGAAAGAAAGAAAGAATGAAAGGAAGAAAGAAAGAAAGAAAGAAAGAAAGAAAGAAAGAAAGAAAGAAAGAATGAAAGGAAGAAAGAAAGAAAGAAAGAAAGAAAGAAAGAAAGAAAGAAATGAAAGGAAAGAAAGAAAGGAAAGAAAGAAAGAAACAGAAAGAAAGAAAGAATGAAAGGAAGAAAGAAAGAAAGACAGAAAGAAAGAAAGAAAGAATGAAAGGAAGAAAGAAAGAAAGAAAGAAAGAAAGAATGAAAGGAAGAAAGAAAGAAAGAAAGAAAGAATGAAAGGAAGAAAGAAAGAAAGAAAGAATGAAAGGAAGAAAGAAAGAAAGAAAGAAATGAAAGGAAGGAAAGAAAGAAAGAAAGAACGAAAGAAAGAATACTACAATATGAAGATGAGTAAAAACCGATTAAAATATGGAAAAGGACAATTTTTTTTCTTTTTGACGCAATCAGATCACAATCAATAATAACAGAGCTTAAAGCACCGGTTCTATTTCCAACTTCCCTATGCAAGGAATATTCATTATGTCTGAAAGCGCGAAAGTGAGTTTTCATCCATTTTATGTCTTGTATTTTTTTCGATTTTTGATCTTCTTTTTTATTGCTACAATTTTTTTTCTGATGCTTCGACATATATTGACCTTAAGTAAAAGGTGAATCATTGCCCGGTGACAGGTTCTGTCCAGTCGCCCGTGAAAAAGACTCAACGCTTCGTTTTACATTGTTTCACAACATTTGACCAGGATGACCCCACCTCCTTAAATTATTTGTGTATTTTTGAAGGTTTTCGTATTTATGCGTTTATTTTTGTATACGTTGAAATATCCTCTTAAGATTGTCATCTTTCGCCATTTAAAAATCACATTCAATTAACTTTCGAGACATATATCATTCGCCATTTTGGAAAAATAAGAGGGCAAGAAAAGAAAACGAGGAAGAAACAGTTTGGAAGTAGAAGTGAAATAAGAACAAGAAGAAGTTTGGGAGGACAAGATGGACGGAAAGAAAGAAAGAGGAGAAGTGAGAGGAGCTCTTTAAGTGGAGAAAAGGAACAAAAGAAAAAGGAGTCAAAATGGGAGTTTAAGGGGTTGAATCGAAGAAGATGGAACGAAAGGAATGAAGGAGAAGAGATTTTTTAGGATCAAATGAAGAAAGAGGTCGAAGAAAAATGAGTAATGAGTAGAAAAAACAAGTCTAAAAGAAGGAGGAGATTGCAAAATGGAAACGAAGACAACAGAAGGAAAGCAAGAAAGAGGAGAAGTGGGAGGAGCTTAAAAAGATATAAAATGAAATAACAGGAGGCGCAGGAGAAGGTTGAGGAATGCCAACAAATTAAAGCAAGAGGAAAAAATGTGAGGAGCCCTTTAAGAGTAGAAAAAGAAGAGGAGAAAGATGTAGCGAGGGGAATCGAGACGAAGATGGAAGCGAAGGAAAGTAGGAAAAGAAAGAAGAAATAAAAAATAAAAGAATTTTTCTTTTCTAGAAGTCTTTAATATGAAGGGTCAAACGTTTCACAATTTACTGCTCCTTGAAATATGGACAAATTCTTTGTAAATATCTTAACAGTGTGGTTCCACTGAGGAAAATTTTCTTTCATCTTTAATTCTATTCAGAATCAGCTAGATTTGGAGTTGTTATTGAAAATGTCAAGTTGGAAATGCCTGAGAAAAAATTAAAATTTTATGGAGTATTAGCCTTTACTAATTTCCAATTTCATATATATATATATATATATATATATATATATATATATAATTTATTACATAAATATGTTATAATATCAATAGAAAAGTAGCCATTTTATTTCGACACTAAGACACTGATAGTGTCGAAACAAAATGGCTACTTTTGTAGGACATTATAACATATTTATGTTATGAATTCTAAATAAATATTATTAACCCGATTTTGTATTGAGCACTTTTTTTAAAAATAGTATTTTTTGGATGCGGAATATTATTCCATCCAAATCAACCCATACTTGGATATATATATATATATATATATATATATATATATATATATATATATACGCTAAAAATTTATTTCTACAGTTTCATGAATAACACGTATTTTGCAGACAAACCTTGCTACTCGTCAGACCCAAATAATACAATATTCAGTCAGGAAACTGCCATACGTCATACACGCGTTGGGCAATCATGTCTCGAAAGAGACATGACTGACTTGGCATGGGATTATCCCGCAGTAGGTTGCCATTGCTTTCTGTTAAATTAAATAAATAAATTTAACATTGAGTTATTTTGAGTTCGTTTCTATCGGAATTTACCTGATTTATATACCAAGTATTCTACGTTATACATACATACACACACACACACACACACACACACACACATATATATATATATATATATATATATACAGAGAGAGAGAGAGAGAGAGAGAGAGAGAGAGAGAGAGAGTTGTGCAGTTGCAGAATTTAAAAAATTGACTAATATTTGTCTATATGAGGTAGTTTTTTTAGGCCCTTGAATAAGTTTTCTTGATTTTTTCATAAAAATTAAAGTTTTATTTACAAAAATTAGAAAGAAACGCGTAACTGAAAATATTGTCAATCATTAGGCACTACTTTTTCCCATTTTTCTGGCAGCATTTGAATTTCACGTCGGTAAAACGACACGTCTTTTGAGACTAATTTCCAGTTTTTTATATATATATATATATATATATATATATATATATATATATATTTTAATTCAGATACTTTAATCCAAGCGAAAAAAGCAGGAAGATAAATTCCGAAAACCCGATCCTAATTAATATTAAAAATTTTATTTTAATATTAAAAAATGATACTGGAAGAGAGCTCCATGTAATAAAATATTACAGAGCAAATATAAATTAAAAAAGGATTAATTCAATGATGTTGAATGACCATTTCGATGTGAAAATCCCCACGGGGGATAACACATCACCTCAGTAACCGAAAAACAAAAGGATTCTGAAAGGATTTTTCGGTTGCTGAGGTGATGTGTTATCCCCCGTGGGGATTTTCATATCGAAATGGTCATTCAACATCACTGAATTAATCCTTTTTTAATTTATATATATATATATATATATATATATATATATATATATATATTGTTGCTGTTAAATGATTTTAAAAATTAATTAAAAGAGTGAAGAGTAGAAAAAGAATTCAAAAAAGGAGGAGGAGATTGCGAAATTGAAACGGAGAAGAAAGAAGGAAAGTAAGAAAGAGGAGAAGTGGGAGGAGCTCAAAAAGATAAAAAATGAATTCATAGGAGGTGCAGAAGAAAGTTGAGGAATGGAAACAAATAATAAATAGATATGAATCGAAGTATGAATATAGCTATATATCCCTCTACCGAGCGCCCATAGCTAAGAGGTAGAATTGCCGACTGACGCCAATTCGGTCGGGCTTCAATCCTGGGTAAATATCAATCGGATGTCTAACCGTAATATCTATCTATCTGGTTCTGTTTCTATCTATCTATCTATCTATCTATCTATCTATCTATCTATCTATCTATCTATCTATCTATCTATCTATCTCAGTTCTCGTTTCTATTTCTTTATCTATCTATCTATCTATCTATCTATCTATCTATCTATCTATCTATCTATCTCGTTCTGTTTCTATCTATCTATCTATCTATCTATCTGGTTCTGTTTCTATCTATCTATCTATCTATCTATCTATCTATCTATCTATCTATCTATCTATCTGGTTCTGTTTCTTTCTATCTATCTATCTATCTATCTATCTATCTATCTATCTATCTATCTATCTATCTGGTTCTGTTTCTATCTATCTATCTGGTTCTGTTTCTATCTATCTATCTATCTCGTTCTGTTTCTATCTATCTATCTATCTATCTATCTATCTATCTATTCTGTTTCTATTTCTATCTATCTATCTATCTATCTATCTATCTATCTATCTATCTATCTATCTATCTATCTCGTTCTGTTTCTTTCTATCTATCTATCTATCTATCTATCTATCTATCTATCTATCTCGTTCTGTTTCTATCTATCTATCTATCTATCTATCTATCTGGTTCTGTTTCTATCTATCTCTCTATCTATCTATCTATCTGGTTCTGTTTCTTTCTATCTATCTATCTATCTATCTATCTATCTATCTATCTATCTATCTATCTATCTATCTGGTTCTGTTTCTATCTATCTATCTGGTTCTGTTTCTATCTATCTATCTATCTGGTTCTGTT
>JBBBDQ010002060.1:1330000-1387500 GCA_037127315.1 Ascarosepion bandense | reverse complement strand
CTCAGACTCTTTAGACGTTGGCACAAAAGACCTAAAAGCAATAGTTGTTTTTTTTTTTGGTATCGATATAAAATTTTTGGCACTATTGTAAGAACTGCAACATCTAAACTTCTGAATATCGTTTCTTATGTCTTTGTCTATGTATGTATTAAATTTGATTATAATAGGACCACTCCTTTTATAACCCGATTTTTTCGATTATCAATTTTCGATATTTATCGGGGGTACCTCGGCACAAAACCTAGGTAATAACACTCGCAGATGCTTATAGTACAACTGTGTAAATTTTCAAGACAATTGGTTCAGCCGTTTCGGAGTCTATAGGTAACGCATACGCACACAGACACACACAGACACACACACACACACACACACAAATTTATATTTATAAATAAGTTTATATATATATATGGAATTCTGTTCATATCTATCTATCTATCTATCTATCTATCTATCTATCTATGTAATTTTGTGACTTGTAATGAAAATAATTTCCCTCTCTTCACTTTTTCTTTCCATTTTCTATTTTGTTTTTTCTTAAATGAGCGATTAGTCGGCATCAGATCCTGCGATATGTTTACGCCTATCATCCTACCCCCACCACTGATTTGTCCCCGTTTTTCCACCTCTTCTCCCATTAACCTATCACCAATACAAACCAAACCTCCCCTCTGTTCTCGAAATCAATCTCGGCACTTTTTTTTTCGCCCCCACGTTTGACCTCCGCCTTAAAAAAATAAACCAACAAAAATAAATACGTAACAAAAAGAAATTGCCAAAAAAAAAAAAAAGAAAAGAAATAAAGAAATAAAGAAAGAAACCGAAAAAGAAAATATAGAATCGCGTAAAATATAAAGATCTTTAAGGTTTGTCTTTCTTCAGGAATTTTTTTTTTTTTTGTCTGGAAAGATCAGAGCCATGAAATGTCAAGGTTAGGTTTGGCCAATTTCGTGGTGTGCCTTCAGAAAATCTGAAGAATTTTATCCTTCATTATTTTCAAGACATCGGCTACATCTCAAAAAGAAACCTTAAAATAATTTCTGTCTTTAAATAATCTGAAAAGGGCCGATAAGTCGTAAAAAAATCATTTTTTCATTATTGCGGTGCAGGATGCGCGTTGTGGTGCAGTAGATATCGACTCGGAACGACAAATCGGGGTGCCGAGTTCGAATTCCATTTGAATTCCTTGCATTCAGTTACGCGCAAATACCCTTGGGAGAGGTATTAATCTGTCTCTTCCCTCCAGTTATGGGTTAAATAATAGGACAGATTGGGTTCTATAGCCTTGCCTGGCAACTAGTCTACCGCAGAAAGCAATGGCAACCTACTGCGGGATAATCTTCTGCCAAGTCAGTCATGTCTTTTTCGAGACATGATCACCCAAAGTGTGTATCACGTATGGGACTTAACTGACTGAATATAATAGTTAGAAGTATAATCAAAGTTTCCACTGGTCATAAAGTGGGGGATCTGTTTTTTATTGTCATTAAGTAGTAAACTGATCCCCCACTAATTACTACTTATTAATATAATAATATAATCCACCTCTTCTTCCTACAGCTATAGGTTGAATAGCAGGACAGATTGGGTTCTATAGCCTTGGTCGGCAACCAGTCTCCCGCAGAAAGCAATGGCAACCTACTGCGGGATAATCTTCTGCCAAGTCAGTCATGTCTTTTTCGAGACATGATCACCCAAAGTATGTATCACGTATGGGACTTAACTGACTGAATATAATAGAAGTATAATCAAAGTTTCCACTGGTCATAAAGTGGGGGATCTGTTTTTTATTGTCATTAAGTAGTAAACTGATCCCCCACTAATTACTACTTATTAATATAATAATATAATCCACCTCTTCTTCCTACAGCTATGGGTTGAATAGCAGGACAGATTGGGATCTATAGCCTTGGTCGGCAACCAGTCTACCGCAGAAAGCAATGGCAACCTACTGCGGGATAATCTTCTGCCAAGTCACTCATGTCTCGTATCACGTATAACACTTATCTGACTACTACGACGGAAGGTGCGACACTCAGATCAGAAGGCGTATTGGGATTGCAAATGGCGCATTCCAAAGCTAACCAGGAAAATTTCGTTGGAAACAAAGAAAAGTGTACTGGACTGTTAAATAATACCTGTTCTTTTATATGGCAGAGAATGGTGGACGATTTCCTCAAAGATGAAGGAAAGACTCGAAGCATCAAACATATGGTACTACAGAAGGATGCTGAGGATACTTTGGACTGAGCATGTGAGCAACGACGACGTTTTGGAAAGAATGGAGACGAAAAGAAAGCTTATACTTAACATCAGGAAGAGGCAATTTAAGTTATGAGGACTGAGGTTTGGGGAATTTGTTACTTATAGGGCTGATAGAGGGAAAAGAGGCAAAGGAAAAACAGCGTCTGTGATGGGCTTGAGAAAATGGGTAGTAGGGGAGGATCTGTGAGAAATAATAAGACAAAATATATAAAGAGCTACAAGGAACAAGAAGATGTGAAGGACCATGATCGCCTACGTTTTGAAAGGATACGGCACACAAAAGAAAAAAGTTTATTGTTATGATGTAAAACAAACACACAGGGAAACATACCAAAACACGATCTGGAACATACTTGTAGAAAATCAATTATGTGCGAAACGTGATATACGCTTGGACGATCATGTCTCTTTCGAGGTATCGCTGACTGAGCTGAATATTTTCCCGCAGTAGGTTGTCATTATTTCTATTATCATGACTTCTACTTGAATCTGTCTTGCTATTTAATCCATAGCTAGAGGGAGAAGCAATTCTTTGTTCCGAACCGATATCCACTGCACCAAAATTCAAGAATAATAACCTCAACCACATATAAAAAAGAAATAAAAGAATTTGAAGCACTAACAATAAATTAAAAAAAAAACAGCATCAGCTATGAACACGGCCACAATGTGCTGACCGTGTTTAAAAAATATATTATACTTATCATTCTAGATATATTCGGGTTTTGGGTATGACAATAAACTGCATCCAGCAGCAAGGCCTCTGATTTGGAGGTTGTGAGGAGCATGGAACCATCTCTTAATTGCTGTTGTTCCCAGGTCCACTTTGACCCAGAGTAGTAGCACCTGTTAGGGTCCCAGCTATGGGCAAATAGTTTGACCTCCAAACTGACGTCAAAACTCTATGAAAGTATAAAAATATACTTTTATAGAAAAATATGCGTTTTTGAATTAAAAATATTACCAAAAATGCATTTTTGGAGGAAAAAGCTTGTTACCATAAAACATTTTTGAAGAAAAAAAAATAATAAAAAATTTTTTCAACAAAATCTGACAAAATCAACCTTTTCACTCCTTTCTGCTTCCTGCTTTCCTGCATGCTGGAAATTCTCCTCAGTCGTTCCTGTCTTTAAGAACTGTGGTGAACCCTCGGACCCATCCAACTATCGCCCGATCAGTCTTCTACCAATATTCGGGAAAGTGTTCGAGGCTATAATAAATGCTGAAATAGTTCATCATCTCACCGCCCACAAACTGTTCTCCGACAGGCAATATGGATTCCGATTTGACAGGTCCACAGCCGACCTGCTAACTACTGTAACGGAGTACATGCTACAGGCCCTTGATGAGTCTGACGAGGCTCGCGCGGTTGCTCTGGATATCTCCAAGGCTTTCGACAGGGTTTGGCACCCTGGCCTCCTATGCAAACTACGCGGTTATGGTATTACCGGTCGCCTGCTTGACCTAATCCAATCTTTCTTAAATAACCGCAAAATGAAGGTCGTTCTGAATGGGCGTGCCTCTTCGTCCTACAGCACGAATGCTGGTGTCCCACAAGGCTCTATCCTGGGCCCAACGCTCTTCCTTATTTTCATCAACGACCTCCCAGATGAGATCAGGTCCCAAGTAGGCATCTACGCAGATGACACTACAATATACTCCCGCTCCAGTAAGAAACCTGTCGTGGCGGACAGACAAAATCTCGCTGCTGACCTTGAGCGGGATCTACACTCTGTGGTGAACTGGGGCAAGAAGTGGCTTGTCAACTTCAATTCCTCGAAGACCAAGCTGTTGTCTGTCAACCATTACAGGCAACCTCTTCTGCCTCCCATAAGCATGGACCAGATGATTCTCCCGGAGAGTAATACACTACGCCTCCTCGGACTTACCCTGTCCTCAGACCTCAAATGGAAGCACTATATTGAATCCATAGCAAAATCTACTGCTAAGAAGATTGGGTCACTATGTCGATCCAGGATGTTTTTTCCACCTGAATCCATCCTGCATATATACAAGTCAACCATCCGTCCGTGCATGGAGTACTGCTGCCATTTATGGTCAGGTGCCCCTGCCGTTCTCCTCAGTGTTCTCGACAAGCTCCAAAGGAGAGTCTGTAATGTGATAGGTTCTGATCTGGCGACTCGTCTGCAGCCACTTTCCCATCGTCGAAATGTGGCCTCCCTCTGTCTCTTCTATAAATACCTTCATGGCTTCTGCTCGGATGAGCTTAAGTCACTGATGCCTCCTCAACAGGTGTTTACCCGTTCAACCAGACTGGCAACTGGGTCCCACCCATTCACAGTCAGGTTAGCCAAACGCAGACGACAATTCTACTCCAGCAGCTTCCTCTCTCGCACTTCCCGCCTGTGGAACTCACTCCCGTATTCTTGCTTTCCTGACGGCTACGACCTCCAGAAATTTAAAAGCAAAGTTAATACTCACCTACTAACCACTGGCCTCTAGCTCTCTCCCCTCCCCTGTATAACCTTCCCTTTCTCTCCGCCCATGTACCTGTCATTGCACCTGCTTTCTCAGTTTTCTATTGTTCCTTTCTAACTAGCTTGTACTCCTCACTCTTTTCTAATTAATCTTTCTACATTTATGTAACCCCCTGCACATCAGTGGCGTTTCTGCCTTGCTCGGGGTGAAATGATTAAAAAAAAAAAAAAAAAAAAAAAAAAAAAATTAAAAAAATATCTTAAAACCCTACATTTTTGGCATTAAATAATCAACAGAGGTTGATATGCAGTTAAAAAAACTCAAACTAAACCGACCAAGGTTGATATACCATAATAATCCAAACAATCAACCTACTGTTGAATCTTTCTACGTTGGGTCTTTAATCACTGCAAGTAAATCTGGTAGTGAGAAATAATTACATCAATTCTCTTTCCAAATGAAGTAATTATTAAATAAACTAACTCATGTCAGATAGAAACATTTGAAACCATTTACTCAAGTAAGAGTAAACGTGCTCTGGTTTAAGGACGTTATCCTTAAATTATGTTTACAAATTATATATATTTAATATGAAGTGGATTTGGCATTAAATAACCCGTCGTGGTTGATATGCCATAAAACCCCAACAAACCCAGCCAAACCAAACGTAGATATAGACACAAAATCCCATACATTCAGCTAGAAATAAAAAATATATATAAACCTTCCTTGATAATAGTAAAAAGAGTAGCCGAAAGCGTTCGGATATGCAGAACTTTTTTAACTAAATATTTAGCGAAACTTTTTTTTTGAACGATTTTAACGTACTCCTCATAAAAATAAACTTCTACGAAAACAAAATTAAAAATTAAAAAAAATCTTAATCGCAATACCTTGTCAGTTGTCATTATATACAAGTTTTATTAAAGTCTGCTTACGAGGTAATTTTATTTTTTGTTTAATATGTACATTTGTCTATCGGTATGGACATCTATAGTGGAGGAAATGTTCATGTTTTATTTTCAAAAAACTATCACCACGTTGTGGCCCTGTTCATAGTTGATATTACTGTGCGTTGATTTTTTTCTTGTTTTACAGTACAAATGGTTCTATTATTTTTAGTCGCTCTTTCTGACATGCGATTTAAACTGTTATGATCGCATTTTCCACAGGTATGTTGCGAACGGATTTTGGTAGGTTTCGGTTTTATCTGAATCAATCCTAACACACACACACACACACACACACACACACACACACACACACACACATATATATATATACTAATTTATAAATGGAAATCTGTCTGTGTGTGTATGTGTGTTTGTGTGTGTGTGTCCGTTACCTATAGACTCCGAAACGGCTGAACCCATTTTCTTCAAAATTTACACAGCTGTACTATAAGCGTCTGCGAGTGTTCTTAGCTAGGTTCTGTGTCAAGGTAGCCCCGATAAATATAAAAAATCGATAATCGAAAAAATCGGGTGATAGATGGAGTGGTCCGCTTTTAATCAAATTTGATACACTCATAGACAAAGATATAAGAAACGATATTCTGAAGTTTCAAGGTTGCAGTTCTTACAAAAGTGCAGAAAATCGATAATATATATATATATATATATATATATATATATATATATATAAAAGGCAAGATGTTTGTGTGTGTGTGTGTGTGTGTCTGTTTATCTGCCTGTATGTCAGTAATTTTAATTTATTTTTTGGTTCGGGTTTGGCTCTAAGTAGATATAATTGTAGTTCTTAGTCTCAGCCATGACACCATTTACTCAGAGGACTTATTTAGCCTTCAAAATTCAGTTTACGGCGAAAAATCTTATTTGATATCGATACAAGGAAATCAAAATTTGACTTACATCCATTCATTTTCCTTTCAGTCTACGGTTTCGCTTTAACTGCAAACAACTATTGCTTTTTAGTCTTTCGTGCCAACGTCCAAAGAGTCTAAGCTTCAGGACCATGGATTAGTTTTAAAGCTTTCATTACACTCGAGGAACGCCGGGCTATACTGCTTATATATATATATATGTGTGTGTGTGCGTGTGTGTGTGTGTGTGTATGAATATGCGGTGTAGATATCGAAGAATCCAAAGGAATATCTTGTACATAAAGTGGTAGGATAACTCTCTAGGAGAGCTCTAAATATATATGTACATAAATGGTTAAGCGGTATTATAGCCTATATCAGGCGAACCATCATCAGCTTCCGTCTTTATTGTACAGGTTTATTATTCGTGCAAAGTCTTCTGTACAATAAAGACAGAAGCAGATGATATTTCGGCTGAAATAGGCCTAAACTTCCGCTTAACTATGCAATACCGTGTCTGTCTTAATTTTTACATATATATATATATATATATATATATATGTAAAAATACATGACTGACACATACATATAGCATACAATAAAACTATATTTTTATCACACACGCACACACACACACACACACACACACACATATATAGTCATCTGCAGACAGAGCTGTTTCGCTGTATCACAGCTCATCAGTATGGATAGACATCCGATTGCTTCTAGCCAGGATTAACATCAGTCCGCGATTCTACCTCTGAGCTTAGGGCGCTCGGTCGAGGAAGGCGGACTTTAGCGTGCTATATACAATATAAGTACACACCAGTAGCCGAGAGTGTTCAAATTCATTACTGCATGAACGATGCGTAAATGCATGAGTAGCTACTGTTTTTTTACCATTCTTCCATAGTGCTCAATCGAGGTGTGATATATATATATATATATATATATATATATATATATATATATATATATATATATAGCCCATGAATGGCGAAGATAATTCAACAAGATCTACTTAATAAAACATATTAAGTGTTATATCTGTATAGAGAGCTAAATGGATGCTATCCAGAGCAATATAATATTTATAAAGGAAAACTCAACACATCAATTGAAATTGTTATAAATTATAATTCATTTCTATGAATTAATTAGCTCGTTTCTTCAGATCACAATATATTAATTTCATTCGGTCCAAATATTTTAATGGAACGAATATATATATATATATATATGCAGGTAAAAAGACCCAAGGTTTTACGATTTTAAGTTCCGTGGCATTTATTTTTTTTTATTAACAGTGCTCAATACAATAAATATTGTAGAGTATAATATAATCATATTATTATGAATTAAATGTACACTGCGACACGGAAATTTCTATGTTTCGAGAAAGAATCTCGTCATCAGGCAATGTTGGATGTTGTTTGTGAAAATGGTTTACATTTAAATACAAAAAATTATTGGTTTGTTATTTATGTATGTGGAATATATAAAATTTGTGTGCGTGTCTCTTTTAACTAATCAGAATAAAGATTCATTTTGAAATTTGGCCAGTAGTTTCTAGAGAAGACATATATTTTTTTTATATCACATATAACCACCTGTAAAAAAAAACTTGGTCATTAGTATGCACTTCCCCCAAAAAAGTTTTAATTATTTTAAAAATCGAATGGTTCGGTTATTTGTATTAAGCTTTTCAATTTTCTATTAGTAAATATAGTCTTCACGTATTAACTTAACAACTTAGCATGAACGATGAAAAGAGGAAACTTTTAAAAAATTTTGAAACTTTATAAATTATTCAAATGAAAAAATAATAAAAATGAAAACAATTCTTGTAAAAATTCATTATTTATTGAAATTTTTTTCTCTTCAGACTATGAAATCCTTAATTATATTGCATTTTTTTTTTTAATCATCTCACCCCAAGCAAGGCATTCCACTGCCACTATTGCGCATGGGGCTACATAGGGGAAGGTAAAGAGAAGGAGTGGTTAGACATAGGGAATGTCAGGAGGAAGGTGACAGATGAGTAAGGATACCGAGGATGAGGGTTGGGCAGATGGGAAGAGTGTTTGATAGAATGGGAGCAGGTTAGTGTGTTAGGAGGTGTCTATTGACCTTACATTTAAACTCCTGGAGATTGTAGCCGTCGGGGAAGCAATCGTTTGGAAGAGAATTCCGCAGTCGGGAAGTGCGAGGAAAGAAACTGTTGGAGTAGAAGGTACGGCTGCATTTTATCGGTTTCACTGTAAAAGGGTGGGATCTAGTTGCTAATCTAGTATCTCGTTCAAATTTGCACTAGTGATCTATATAAAACTAATTAAAAGTTTATCTCAATAAATATAGTTCAGTTTTATTGCATTTTATTTTCACAATTCGAAGAAGATTTTCTGAAAAAGGGCTAGTTTAGAAAAAATAAAGGAAACAGTTGATTAACATCTCGCAATGACTCCTAAGTTTAATTAATATTAGCCGTATAGACGAACTCTTGCGAACTTCTAGACATTTCAGGAAATTAATTGGTGGTAATAGTGATGTAAAAATATGCATAAAAAAGAAAACTATATTTTTACCAAGATTAAAAAAAAATATTTCAAGAATGATTTCAGTCATTTGTGAATACGTCCTGAAATTTTCATCAAAATCCGACCATTGTTTGATTGTTGCAAGAATTTACAAATTAATGTTTTTCACCGGCGAAAAGGTGACCTGCGTAATATTATGTGTGTCGTAGTAAAACCTTGTAAAAATTGCGTCACTCACGGACGAAAGATTTTATACGAACATTGTGAACGTGTCAGAAAGAATTTTAAAAGTTTAAAAAATAATTTAAAAAGCACTTTGGTCTATACTCTTAATAATAACTTGAACATTTTGCCGATTAAACTTTTTATTTAGTTTGAGGCCTTTTTTCATTATACTATGCAGAAGAGAGTCCTGGATTTCTATGTAATTTCAGTTCTTCAATATGGCAGTGAATGCTGGACAATATCATCAAAGATGAAGGAAAAACTTGAAGCAACTGAAATGTGGTTCTACAGAGGGATGCTGGATATAAAGTGGGGGGATCAGTTCCATATTACAATAGATACATAAACTGACCCCTCACTTTGTGGTCACAGTAGTTTCTATACATTTATATTCCTGAGATACAAAAGCACAAGGGTGCCTTCCAGGAGCTGAGAAGAGTATTAAGAAACAGGACAATTTCGCTAGAAACAAAGAAGAGAGTACTGGATTGCTACGTGATGTCAGTTCTTCAATATGGCAGTGAATGCTGGAAAATATCATCAAAGATGAAGGAAAAACTTGAAGCAACTGAAATCTGGTTCTACAGAAGGATTTGCGGATATCATGGACCGAGCATTTGAGCAATGATGAGGTTTTGGAAAGAATGGAAACGAAAAGGAAATTAATACTGAGCATCAGGAAGAGACAACTGAAGTTCCTGAGGAAGGAGGGCTTGGAGTATCTGATACTAACAGGCCAGATAGAGGGGAAAAGAGACAGAGGAAAGCAGCGGATAACATATTTGAAGGGCACGAGCAGGTGGATGGCAGAAAGGGTGTTGCATTGTGTTACAGGAGAAATCATGCTAAGAGACACCAGGGATAAGGAGACGTGATCGCCTACGTCTTGAAAGAACAAGGCACATAGAAGAAGACGAAGAACCTAGTCAGACATATATATTCTGAAGCATACATTGCAGACGTTTCTGTTTCTACGGACGGATTTATGTGTGCGGTTTTAGTTTGATATAGATCGAGGCTCTCTACAGTCAGAGGCAATGATAGTTCTATTGTTTTATTTTTAATCACACAATTCTACCCTCTTTAGGCATCTAGAAAATAGGGAGAAGCACTTCAGAATGGACCAACTTTCATTCAAACAAGATGAATGCTTAGCAACTGCTTACTTTCGCTTAACAGAGCCACTATTTTGGAATTATTTATTTGCATAAGGTGACAGGAAAGGGAAAAGGGAATAGACATATGTATTTCTCCTTTCATTCTTATTTGCTATATATTTTTGCAAACTTTTTTCTCTACCCCAGCACACCTCGTCACTTATCATTTAATTTTCATTTTCTTTCCAATTTTTTTTTTTGTAATTTTGTTGTTTTTTTTTCAAGCTTCCTTTTCGCTGGTCTTTTCAGCCTGTGAAGAAAGTCATGGGAACGGTCAGTAGCCCTAAGCGGTACACGTCTCTCCATTGGCGTTGGTTAAAGACGCTAGCCTCTTCACCACCTACCGACCAACGACGCTATCAAAAGCGTGTGTGACGTCAGCAATGACCTTCTCGATAAGAGCCTTCCAAGTGGACGGACGGCAGATTTACCGCGCGGTGTTGCCATTTTTTGATAGTTTGTTTCGTCAAACTGATCACTCTTGTCAGCCGACTCAGTGAGGCATCACAGTTTAAAATGCTTATCTGCCTTTTGTAGGCCTGATATTTACTGTCTCGTTTCTGCTTGTTTTATTTTTTATTTATTTTTTTTCATGGCGTCTTTGTTTAGCATCTATTTTCTCTTCTTTTCGTTTTTTTTTTTGTTTTTGTTTTGGTTTTCTGTGTGTTTTTCTTTTTATGATATAATCCATCCCTGGACTTCTTCACTTATAGTCATTGCTATAAAGAGGACTGCACATCATCAATGCAGAAAAGAAGAGATAGACTTTAAGTTCAACAATGGGTTGCCGTTATTTTTTTACAGCGTTCTTCGTGAAAATAAGAGATGCTTAGAAAATAGGAAGAAGTGTCTTTTACAGAGTTGTGTGCTTGAATTAAGTGAGGTTGGGGTCTGGAATAAGAGTGAAGTTCAAGGGAAAGGCTTTTGAGAACTGGGGTCGGCATAAAGTGCAATGAATAGTGTAGAAACAAAAAGAAAAATGAACAGATAGACTGGAAGAAGAAGGAAAGAAGAAAATGAAAAAGAAGTGAATGCTGGACAATATCGTCAAAGATGAAGGAAAAACTTAAAGCAGATGAAATGTGGTTCTACAGAAGGATGCTGCGGATATCGTGGACCGAGCATGTGAGCAATGGTGAGGTGTTGGATAGAATGGAAACGAAAAGGAGATTAATATTGAACATCAGGAAGAGACAACTAAAGTTCCTGCGACATGCAATGAGGAAGGAAGGCTTGGAGAACCTAACTACTAACAGGCCAGATAGAGGTGAAAAGAGACAGAGGAAAGCAGCGGATAACATATTTGAAGGGCCTGAGCAGGTGGATGACAGAACGGGAGTTGCGTGGTGTTACAGGAGAAAGCGTGGTAAGAGCCACCAGGTATATAGAGACGTGGAAGACCATGATTGCCTACGTCCTGAAAGGACATGGCACATAAAAGAAGAAGAAGAAGAAGAAGAAGAAATGGCAAAAGAAGTAGTAAAAGCAGTAGTAACGAAAAACACAAAAGAGGAGAACAAATTAAATAACGATTAAGAAGAAGGGGTAATGAATAAAAATGAAAGGAATAAGGATCGAAGAAGATAAAAAGAAGAAAAAAGAAGAAAGAAGGAAAGAAAGGAAGGAAGAATGAAGGAATAAAAAAGAAAACGGAAAAGTGAAAAGGGGAAAGAAAGAAAAGGAAAACGATGAATAGAATAAATTCGATGAGATGAAAGAGTAATTGAAAAGAACAACGAAAGAAAAAAATGAGAAAAAGAAAAGAAATAAAAATGAAAAACAAAAAAAGAAGAGGAGGAGAACAAAGTAAATAACGATTAAGAAGAATGGGAAGCGAAAAAAAAAAAGAAAAAGAAACACCATCGAAGAAAATAAAAAAGAATCAAAATAGAAGAAAGAAAGAAAGAATGAATGAATGAATAAATGAATGAATAAACGAATAAAAAAGAAAAAGGAAAACTAAGAAAAGAAAAAAAGAAAAGAAAAGCAGTGAATAAGATAAATTCGATGAGGTGAAGGAGTAATTGAAGAGGAAGAATCATACAAAAAAATGAGAAAAATGAAAATAAATAAAAATGAAAACCAAAGAAAAAAAAGGAGGAGGAAAAGTAAAGAAATACAGAGAAAGAATGAAAATAGAAGTAAAACAAGATATGGAAAGAGAGAGAAGTAAAACAAAGAAATGGACAATAAAATAAGAAAAAAAAAACAGTAAATGAAAAAGAAAGAAAACAAGAAGAAAAATTAAACAGAAGAATAAAAGAAAAAATGAAAAAAAAAACGAATAAAGAAAGAAAAGGAAGGAAAGTAAAACAAATAGTAAAAAAAAAAAAAACGGGAAAAAGAACAAAAGGAAATAAAGAGAAAGACGTAGTAAAGAACAAAGAAAAAGAAAGTGCAAAAAAATTAGATAGAAAAAAAAAGATGAAATAAAGAAAGAAAGTAAAAAGAAAAATGAAACTGCAAAAAGACTGGAAATTGAAGAAAATTAAAATGAAAGACGACGATGAAAAAAATGAAAAAATGAAGGAAAATAAGAAAAATAAAAAAGCAGAAAAATAAAAAGAGGATGAAAAATAGAAGAAATAGACAATAAATAAAGAAAAAAACACTAAATGAGAAAAAAAGAAAACAAGAAGAAA
This sequence comes from Ascarosepion bandense, assembly GCA_037127315.1. NCBI lineage: Eukaryota > Metazoa > Mollusca > Cephalopoda > Sepiida > Sepiidae > Ascarosepion > Ascarosepion bandense. The sequence continues at coordinate 1,374,413 of JBBBDQ010002060.1, read as the reverse complement.
AATAAAACAGATGAATAAATGAAAAAATTAAGAAAAAAAAACGAATAGAGAAAGAAAAGGAAGGAAAGTAAGACAAATAGCAAACGCGAAAAAGAACAAAGAAAAAAAACAAAAACAAAAGGAAATAAAGAGAAATACGAAATAAAGAACAAAGAAAAAGAAAGGGCATAAAAATGAGTTGAAATGAAAAAAAGAATAAAAGAGGCAAAGAAAAATAAAAGTGAGAAAAAAAGAAAAAATAAAAGAAATAAAAGTGAAAGAATAAAAAATGAAAAAAAATTGAAAATGTACAAAAAACGAAAGAGAAACACAAAAAAATTATATGAAAATAAGAACATTTTGAATAAATGGGAAGGAGAAGGAAAAGGAAAACAATATAATAACGAAAAGAGGGAAAAACAAATAAAAAATGAAATGAAGAATGGAAAATAATATAGGAAGAAGCAGAGTACAGACTGAAAAAAGTAAGAAATGGAAAAAATAGGAAGAAAGAGAAAAAAAAAAAGGAAAAAAGAAAATGAAGATAGGAAAAAAAAGAAAAAAAGAGAGAAAAAAGCAAATGAAAAGCTAAGAAGAAAAAAGAAGATGGAAAAAGATAGAAAATTAAAAAAAAAAACCAGAAAAGACAAAATAAAGAAAGTAAATGAAAACAAGAAACCGAAAAAAAGCATGAAAAATGAAAGAAAGAAAAAATACGGAAAAAAGATAATGTAAAGATTGGTAAAAAATAGTACAACGGCAGAAAAGTTAAGGAAAGGAAAAGAAAGGAAGAAAAAGAAGAAGAACGGGAAAAGAGAAACGAAATGAACAGAAAGGAAGAAAAAGCACAAGACAGAAAAAAAGAAGAGGAATGAAAAGACAGACAGGAACAGAAAAAGACTGAAAAAAGAAAATATAAAGTTAGGAAGAAACAAAAAAAGGAGGAAAAAAGAAAATAAAAAGATTAAAAAAACGTAAAAAAGAAAAAAATAGGAAGAAACCAAAAAGCAGAAAAAAGTAAGAAACTGAAAATATAAAACCTAACCGAAAAAAATAGAGGAAAAATAAATTAAAAGATAGAAAGAGGAAGAAGAAAAAAGTAGGAAGAAAAAAAAAATGAAAAAAATAAGAAACAGAAGAAAAACGGCAAAAGAAAGAAAACAAAAAAATAGGAAAAAAACAGAAATGGATGAAAAGAAAGAAAGAAAAAGAAAAGATACGAAAAAAGAAAAAATGATCGAAAAATAAAGAAAATAGGAAGAAAAATTAAAAAAATACGTAAAAAGAAAAAAATGAAAATAGGAAGAAACAATAGACAGAAAAAAAGGAAAGAAAATAAAAAAGATAAGACGAAACAGAAAAAGACTGATAAAAAAAGAACAATCAGAAAAAAAGACAAAAATTAAATGAAATGAAACGATATGAAGAAACGGGAAAAGAATGACGATAAAAGCAGAGAAAAAATTAAAAAAACGAAAGAAGTAGAAATAAAATGAAAAATAGAATAAAAATAAAAAGAAGAAAACAGATAGAAAAAAGAAGGAAAATGAAAAATAGGAAGAGAAATAAAAGACATAAAAAAATAAAAAAAAACAGGAAGAATCAAAAATACAGAAAAAAGAAAAAATATGAAAACAGAGGAAGAAACAGAAACAAATCTGAAAAAATAAAAAGGAAAAGATAGAAAAAAAACAAAAAACAGAAAAAGAAAAAGAAATTAAAAAAGAAAAATCGATAAAAGATGGAAAAATAAAATAAAAAATTGGAACAAACAACCAAAAAACGGAAAAAAGAAGGAAAAGAACAGTTAAAGAGAAACAGAAATTAAACGGAAAATGAAAATATAAGAAAAGACAGAAAAATTTCGGTGAAAAAGAAAGATCTTGAAAAAAGAAAAAGAAGAAGAAAAAAGATGGAATAAAGAAAAATCGAAACTGCAAAAAAACTGGAAATTGAAGAAAATTAAAATGAAAGACGACGATGAAGAAAATGAAATACTAATATGAAAAAGAAAAAAGAAGGAAAATAAAAAGAGAATGAAAAATAGAAGAAAAAAAACCGAGAGTAAAATGTGAATGAATTTTGATTAATTATTTCACCTAAAAAAATTCAACAATGTTACTAAGGCGAAAAAGTTTCACTGACTATTTTTAATCACCTCAATCACTCCATGCAAGGTAGTAAAGCCACGAAGACACAAGGGGTTCCTGGGTGTGTAAGAATTAGGAAGAGAAACATTAATAAAGAGGGGTAATAGGAAAGAGTCATCTGATGGATAGAGGATAGCGATTGGAATAATTTAGAAAAGTCAGCTGCTGTTCTCAAATATTTCTCAACATGGGGACACAAACAACAAATAACAGGCCACCATGGACATTAAAAAGCCAAATATAGATCTAACACTAACTAAATTTCAGAAAAACGAAACGAACAATTTAACGAATAAAAACAATTTCGGAGAATTCAAAGAAATATACACTGACGGATCAAAAACAATAAATGGAACAAGCGCAGCATATATTGAGGGGTGGGGGGAAACACTTTAAAACGAGGCTATCAAATGACACATCAATCTACACAGCCGAATTACAAAACCATTAAAATGGCACTCAAATTCATTAAAATAACAACAAACAAAAATTAATTATAAATACTGACTGTCTATCCTGTATCAAGGCCTTGGAAGTGGGGAAAAACAACCAAACACCCCTACATTACAGAGATAGCACAAAAATACAATGAAATAATTGAAAGAGGTAAAAAAATTGTAATAGCCTGGATACCAAGTCACGTTGGCATCCTTTGGAAACGAAAAAGCGGTCAAACTAGTTAGAGAAGCCACATACGAACAAATTTAAAAAATCAAAATCCCACATGCAGACCTAAAAAGAAAAATCAGCGAATTTCAGGAAAATAAGTGGCAAGTTTAGGGGAATACATGCACCAAGAACAAATTACGTGAATACCAGCCAAATATAAAAAAAGAAAGCCAAAAAATCAATGGAGGGACGAAGAGAAGAATAAAATAAATAATCAGGTCGGTAGAAATAAATATATAATATTGTTTGATTATAAACAGATTATCTCCTTAACCCTCTAGGGCCATTCGTATCATATTTGATACAGTATGAAAACAAGCCTTGAAAGAAATATTTTCCTGAAAAATTTTTTAAGAGAAATATTTTATAAATTTCAAATGAAAGCAGTACTGACTGCCCAGTCAATGAATACCAAATGTTTCCTTATAGGGAAATACCAAATGTTTCCTTATAGGGAAATACTGTATCAAATATGATACGAATGGCCCTAGAGGGTTAAGTAGTAATTAGTGGGGGGATCTGTTTATTACTTCATAACAATATAGAACTGATCCCCCACTTTATGACAAGTAGAAACCTTAATCATATTATATTATTAACCCTCTAAGACACATTCTTAATATGCTGATACAGTATAAAAACAAGCCTTGAAAGAAATATTTTCCTGAAAAATTTTTTAAGAGAAATATTTTATAAATTTCAAATGAAAGCAGTACTGACTGCTCAGTCAATGAATACCAAATGTTTCCTTATAGGGAAATGCAAATGTTTCCTTATAGGGAAATACTGTATCAAATATGATACGAATGGCCCTAGAGGGTTAAGTAGTAATTAGTGGGGGGATCTGTTTGTACTTCATAACAATATAGAACTGATCCCCCCTTTATGACAAGTAGAAGCCTTAATCATATTATATTATTAACCCTCTAGGGCCATTCGTATCATATTTGATACAGTATATAACAAGCCTTGAAAGAAATATTTTCCTGAAAAATTTTTTAAGAGAAATATTTTATAAATTTCAAATGAAAGCAGTACTGACTGCTCAGTCAATGAATACCAAATGTTTCCTTATAGGGAAATACCAAATGTTTCCTTATAGGGAAATACTGTATCAAATATGATACGAATGGCCCTAGAGGGTTAAGTAGTAATTAGTGGGGGGGATCTGTTTATTACTTCATAACAATATAGAACTGATCCCCCACTTTATGACAAGTAGAAGCCTTAATCATATTATATTATTAACCCTCTAGGGCCATTCGTATCATATTTGATACAGTATGAAAACAAGCCTTGAAAGAAATATTTTTTTCTAAAAAATTTTTTAAGAGAAATATTTTATAAATTTCAAATGAAAGCAGTACTGACTGCTCAGTCAATGAATACCAAATGTTTCCTTATAGGGAAATACCAAATGTTTCCTTATAGGGAAATACTGTATCAAATATGATACGAATGGCCCTAGAGGGTTAAGTAGTAATTAGTGGGGGATCTGTTTATTACTTCATAACAATATAGAACTGATCCCCCACTTTATGACAAGTAGAAGCCTTAATCATATTATATTATTAACCCTCTAGTGCCATTCGTATCATATTTGATACAGTATGAAAGTAAGCCTTGAAAGAAATATTTTCCTGAAAAATTTTTAAGAGAAATATTTTATAAATTTCAAATGAAAGCAGTACTGACTGCTCAGTCAATGAATACCAAATGTTTCCTTATAGGGAAATACCAAATGTTTCCTTATAGGGAAATACTGTATCAAATATGACGAATGGCCCTAGAGGGTTAAGTAGTAATTAGTGGGGGGATCTGTTTATTACTTCATAACAATATAGAACTGATCCCCCACTTTATAATAAGTGAGAAGCCTTAATCATATTATATTATTAACCCTCTAGGGCCATTCGTATCATATTTGATACAGTATGAAAACAAGCCTTGAAAGAAATATTTTCCTGAAAAATTTTTTAGAAAATATTTTATAAATTTCAAATGAAAGCAGTACTGACTGCTCAGTCAATGAATACCAAATGTTTCCTTATAGGGAAATACAGAATGTTTCCTTATAGGGAAATACTGTATCAAATATGATACGAATGGCCCTAGAGGGTTAAGTAGTAATTAGTGGGGGGGATCTGTTTATTACTTCATAACAATATAGAACTGATCCCCCACTTTATGACAAGTAGAAGCCTTAATCACTATTATATTATTAACCCTCTAGGGCCATTCGTATCATATTTGATACAATATCGCTAAGCCTTGAAAAATATTTTCCTGAAAAATTTTTAAGAGAAATATTTTATAAATTTCAAATGAAAGCAGTACTGACTGCTCAGTCAATGAATACCAAATGTTTCCTTATAGGGAAATACCAAATGTTTCCTTATAGGGAAATACTGTATCAAATATGATACGAATGGCCCTAGAGGGTTAAGTAGTAATTAGTGGGGGGATCTGTTTATTACTTCATAACAATATAGAACTGATCCCCCACTTTATGACAAGTAGAAGCCTTAATCATATTATATTATTAACCCTCTAGTGCCATTCGTATCATATTTGATACCATATGAAAACAAGCCTTGAAAGAAATATTTTCCTGAAAAATTTTTAAATATTTTATAAATTTCAAATGAAAGCAGTACTGACTGCTCAGTCAATGAATACCAAATGTTTCCTTATAGGGAAATACCAAATGTTTCCTTATAGGGAAATACTGTATCAAATAACCTGTTCAGATAACCCTAGAGGGTTAAACGAGCGCGATAGTAATTAGTGGGATCTGTTTATTACTTCATAACAATATAGAACTGATCCCCCACTTTATGACAAGTAGAAGCCTTAATCATATTATATTATTAACCCTCTAGGGCCATTCGTATCATATTTGATACAGTATGAAAACAAGCCTTGAAAGAAATATTTTTCTGAAAAATTTTAAATATTTATAAATTTCAAATAAAAGCAGTACTGACTGCTCAGTCAATGAATACCAAATGTTTCCTTATAGGGAAATACCAAATGTTTCCTTATAGGGAAATACTGTATCAAATATGATACGAATGGCCCTAGAGGGTTAAGTAGTAATTAGTGGGGGGGATCTGTTTATTACTTCATAACAATATAGAACTGATCCCCCACTTTATGATACGAATGGCCCTAGAGGGTTAAATGCGAGTATCGATCAAAAATAATGTTCAAACAAATCATTTCGATATTATTGTATATAGTACTATGTAAAATATTTTGTAGAACAGGTATATTGCCTAATTTGAATTCTATTTATAGAATTCAAATTGGGCATACAAAACTGACCCACTCATATCTGATCAAAGCTACAGAAGCACCCAAATGCACACAATGCAACCAGCAGATAGCAATAAAACATAAACTAATAGAATGTAAAAAGTACAAGAACATCCCAAAAAATATTACAAAACAACAAACATTCGCGAAGTGTTCCAAAAAGTAAAATCTTACCAAATTATACAATACTAGCGGTATAGCCCGGCGTTGCTCGGGTGTAATGAAAGCTTTAAAACTAATCCATGTCCCTGGAGCTCAGACTCAGCTTAAAGAATATTTGAAATAATAAAATAATTGCGACAATTTACCAATCGCACCTAATATATATATATATATGAATATATATATATATATATATATATATATATATATATATATATATATACTAGCAGTATAGACCGGCGTTGCTCGAGTGTAATGAAAGCTTTAAAACTAATCCATGTCCCTGGAGCTCAGACTCAGCCTAAAGAATATTTGTAATAATAAAATAATTGCGACAATTTACCAATCGCACCTAATATATATATATATATATATATATATATATATATATATATATATATATATATATACTAGCAGTATAGCCCGGCGTTGCTCGAGTGTAATGAAAGCTTTAAAACTAATCCATGTCCCTGGAGCTCAGACTCAGCCTAAAGAATATTTGTAATAATAAAATAATTGCGACAATTTACCAATCGCACCTAATATATATATATATATATATATACTAGCAGTATAGCCGGCGTTGCTCGAGTGTAATAAAAGCTTTTAAACTAATCCATGTTACTGGAGCTCAGACACAGCCTAAAGAATATTTGTGTGAAGTTTGGTGAGAATCGGATAAAAATTGTGGATTTGTATAAAGGACATACAGACAGATAAACAGATACACACACAAACATCTTACCTTTTATATATATATATATTATTGCTTTTCTACACTATTGTAAGAGCTGCAACCTTGAAACTTCTGAATATCTTTTCTTATGTCTTTGTCTATGAGTGTATCAAATTTGATTAAAATCGGACCACGCCTTCTATAACCCGATTTTTTCGATTATCGATTTTCGATATTTATCAGGGGTACCTCGACACAAAACCTAGCTAAGAACACTCGCAGACGCTTATAGTACAACTGTGTAAATTTTCAAGAAAATCGGTTCAGCCGTTTCGGAGTTTTTAGGCAACGGACACACACACCGACACATACACACACAGACACATACACACACACAGACAAAGTTCCATTAAAAAGAAGTTTAGATTTAAAAAAGACAAAACTGTTCAAACTTCTCTAAACAAAACAAACAAAGACAGCAAACAAACTAAAATACATGACAGAAATATATTATAGAACCAAACAAAGCAACATATATACATATTACCCTACTGGCATTGAATGACCCTGCAGTTGTTGATATGCCGTAAAGCCCAAAACAATCAATCAAAAATCAAATATTCGACATTTCCCGAGATCTTTAATCTGTTTGAATAAAATTGCTTTTGCTATTCGTTCGGCTTTTAGTTTAACTTATTCCTGTGAGCAAGTTTTCTTTAACATGAAAGCAGTGTTAAGTCCACTATGAAGTTGCCTAACACCTGAACATTTAGTAAGTTGTGGGAAACTCAAAGTAACAAAGTATGTTACCAATATTGAACAATTGACTAAGGCCATCCAAGAGCAAGGCTTCCATTATTATAAAAAGTTAAAAAAAATATTAAAGACACTTTATTTTTGTTAATATGGTTTACATATTATTGTATACGGAAATTAACGAAGATTAACGAAACTTGGTTAATTTCCATAACATGTTTACATTTGTTGACATTACGATACATTTCAGAGCAGATATGGTTATTACGATGAATTTGAAAATTGTGTTATAGGCTTAATTTGACTTCGTTTAGACTGATCGTCATTCGTGGTCGAGAGGTCTAAGCCGCGCCAGATCACATGGTGGCTTCCCCTATGTGGATAGGGGTCGCAGGTTCGAATCCTGCCGAATGACACACATTTTCGTAACAGAAAATTGTCGCAGATAATCAGGCCGGTAGAAATAAATATATAATACTGTTTGATTATAAACAGATTATCTGCTTAAATACGAGAATCGATCAAAAATAATGTTCAAACAAATCATTTCAATATTACTCTATAGAACAGGTATATTGACCTTGACTTGTTTAAAAATGCGTATACTGCTGTCGAACTGACAGAATTTAAAACCCTAAGTTGGGACAAGAAAGGGAGAAGAAAGGACTAAGCATCAACTTAAGGAAAACTGAATATATGGCCATCAGCAAAAAGAGGAGCCCAATATGCCAACTAGAAGTTGTAGAAACTAAAATAAAACAAGTAAAAAAAATTCAAATGCCTGGGAAGTATTTTGACAGAGGATGGATAGTGCGATATGAAAATCCAATGACGCATTGGCATGGCCAAAGACGCATTTCAGAAGCTAACCAGAGTACCGAAAGTCAGGAATATCTCATTAGAAACCAAGAAAAGAGTGCTGGATTGCTATGTGATGTCTGTGCTTCTGTATGGAAGTGAATGCTAGACGATCTCATCAGGGGTGAAGAAAAGGCTTGAGCCAGAAGAAATGTGGTTTTACAGAAGGATGCTGAGGATTCCATGGACGGAGCACGTGTGCAACGATGAGGTTTTGGAAAGGATGCAAACAAGAAGAAAACTCAAACTAAATATTAGGAAGAGACAAATGAGGTTCCTGGGAGATCTAATGAGGAGGGAGAGCCTAGAGAATTTAATACTCACAGTTCGGAAGAGACAGGGTAAATAAGCGCGAAACGTACTTGTTAGGTCTGAGCAACTGGATGGCGGAGCGGGGCTTAGAGATACTAAGGGAAAAATATTGTTATATCGCGGGAACGATATAAATAACAAGGTAAATTCCAAGTGGAAAGATTTAACCAACACGTAAGGAGTAAACAAATAACAGAGATTATTGTACGGAAAAGTACAATTAACAGAGAGTTCATAAAATGGTAAGTCAAGATGGAATGGGAGCGCAAGTGGAATCGTCTCGTACTTCCTTACGTCTTAATCTCTTCGGTGAGTCAACTGTCGCGGGTGATAGGATGTTCCATTATAACAAATACTGAGAGCGACAAGTGGCAGAGCCAAGTAGAAGCCTATGCTCGTCTACGTCGTAAACGGACACGGCAAATGAAGAAGTCCGCACATAGCAAAAGGTTCTTGACCCCTGCTATAAAAAAGTTTCCGAAAGAGTATGTCTTTTTACTCTCTACTTTTGACCTCTTTTTTTTAAATTCCTACTTCACTTGTGCTGAGTTCGAATTCCAGTTGAATTCCTTGCATTCACTTACGCACAAATACCCTTGGGAAAAGGTTTTAATACGTCTCTTCCCTCCAGTTATGGGTCAAATTATAGAACAGACTGGGTTCTATAGCCTTGGCTGGCAACCAGTCTACCACAGAAAGCAATGGTAAACTACTGCAGGATAATTCTTCTGTCCAGTCAGTCATGTCTCGAAAGAGACATGATCGCCCAAATCGTGTATCACATATGGCACTTGACTGACTGACATCACCATACTTCTGGTTTACTTCCAAAATTATTTTCCCTGTTGAACTTTAAAATGCAGCTTCGAAAAATATATTAAGAAAGAGTCAGATAGCACACAGGGAATGTAAACAGGTGGCAGTTAAGGAGAGAGAGAGAGAGAGACAGAGACAGAGACAGAGAGAGAGAGAGAGAGAGAGAGAGAAGAATGGACTAACTATCAATTACTCAATATATAAATTGTGTATTGGAAACAAGTGTAACAAAAGCAAATATAGACATTCAAATATCTCGAAAGTGTTTTAATATAAGGCGGAAAAATCAAAAATAGCGATACAGAAAACATAGTGAACATTTGATTACTAAAAGCTAAGCAAATTATTAAAAAACAGGACAATTTTCTTATCAACAACAACAAAAAAAAATAGTACTGCACTGTTATGTAATATCAGTTTTCTTACGATGATGATGATCGTCTTTCGCTGGCGATGATGGCCATGACTTCTGGTCACCGAGGGTTTGAGTGGGTGCTGAGGTGGCTGATAAGGCCAATCTTTGCACGGAAGTGCCTGTTACAGCAGGGGCAGTGAATGTAGGGAGCAGACCTAAGCTGGTGGGTGGAGCTTTTGTGTTCCTTCCTTTTCTGGTGCCTCTCTTTAGAGGGCCCTTCAAATTTTGCAACTCCAGATTTCACTTTGGATCTCCAGGTAGTTCTATCTTTAGCAGTGGATTCCCAGGAGGAGTATGGGATGTCACAGCACTTGAGGGCCTCCATTAAGACGTCTTTGTACCTCAACTTTAGCCAGCCAAGCGAACGTTTCCCTGTGGAGAGTTCACCATAAAAGAGCCTCTTCGGTAGTCGGCTGTCCTCCATGCGGTGTGTATGACCAGTCCACCGAAGTTGGGAGCGCAGAATTATGGCATGAATGCTGTCAAACTTGGAATGTTCCAGCACCTCTGAGTCTAGAATTTTATAGTGCCATTTGATATTTTGATATTGAGGAGAACTCGCAGACAGCTCATATGAAAGGCATTCAGTTGTTTAGCATGCCTGATATAGACTGTCCAAGTTTTGCAAGCATATAGCAGGGATGGAACGGCTACTGCTCTATATACTTGGAGCTTGTCTATACTCAGTCCACGGCGCAGTCTTTCGATATAGCACTGAATACAGGGCAATCTCTTCACAGAGGAAGAAGAAATGTGAAGCAGTAATGGTGTGGTTCTACAGAAGCATTCTGAGAATTCTATGGATAAAATATATAAGCAGCATGGAAGTATTAAGAAAAATCAAAGTAAAAAGGAGACTTAGAATATGAAGGGGACAGTTCAAATTTCTAGGGGACCCCGTCTGCTCTTCTGGTAAGAAGAAAATGATACATACATTTCAGAACAGTATTTTTGTGCAAAATTGAACGCAACGGTATCGGTTGGGATTTGAACTCGATACCCGCAATCCCAATTCTCCTACACATCATATGCAATGTTTTCATGAGAGTATTTCTCGTTAATTTCCAGGTTTAAGCCTACGGCCATTTAGAACGTCGGATGTAGAGAAAAATCACGACGAAGACGCAGTGGCATGGCCAAGGAAGTATTTTGAAAGGTAACCAGAGTACCGAGAGACAGGTAAATATTATTGGAAAGAAAGAAAACAGTGCTGCACTGATTCTGTATGGCAGCGAATGTTGAACGATATCTTCAAGCATGAAGGAAAAGCTCGAGATAGCAGAAATGTCGATCTACAGAAGGATGCTGAGGATACCATTAATCGAGCACGTGAGCAACTACAAGATTGTTGGAGATGTTGCAAACGAGAAGAAAACTTATACTTAGCATCAGAAAGAGACAGCTGAGGTTTCTGTAACATGGAAAAAAATGAAATGTGGTTCTACAGAAGGATGCTGAGGATAACACGGACGGAACATGTGAGCAATGAGAAGGTTCCGGAGAGGATGCCAATGAAAAGGAAACTTATACTTAGCGTCAGAAAGAGACAGCTAAGATTTCTGGGACATGGAAGAAACTGAAAAGTGGTTCTACGGGAGGATGCTGAGGATACCACGGATCGAACATGTGACCAACAACAAGTTTTTTGTAGAGGATGCAAAAAAAGTAAACTTATACTTAGCATCAGAAAGAGACAGCTGAGGTTTCTGGGACATGGAAGGAAGTGAAATGTGGTTCTACAGAAGGATGTTGAGGATACCATGAACCGAACATGTGGCCAACAACAAGGTTTTGCAGAAGATGCAAAAGAAAAGGAAACTTATATTTAGCAACAGAAAGAGACAGCTGTGGTTTCTGGGACATGGAAGGAATTGAAATGTGGTTCTACAGAAGGATGCTGAGGATACCATGGACAGAACATGTGACCAACAACAAGGTTTTGAAGAGGATGCCAATGAAAAGTAAACTTATACGTAGCATCAGAAAGAGACAGCTCAGGTTTCTAGTACATGGAAGTAACTGAAATGTGGTTCTACAGAAAGATACTGAGGATACCACAGCCCGAACATGTGACCAACAACAAGGTTTAGCAGAGGATGCAAAAGAAAAGGAAACTTATACTTAACATCAGAAAGAGACAGCTGAGGTTTCTTGAACACATAATGAGGAAGTAAGTTTTTCCGCCTGAATCTATTTTGCACATATACAAACCAACCATCCGTTCGTGAATTGAATACTGCTGTCATATCTGGTCAGGCGCCCCTGCTCTTCATCTCAGTGTTCTCGACAGGCTCCAAAGAAGAATCTGTAATGTGATTAGTCTCGACCTGGCAGCTCGACCTCTAGCCAATTTCTCATCGTCAGGATGTGGCTTCCCTCTGTCTCGTCTATAAATATATTAATGGTTTCTGCGCCGAAGAACATAGGTCACTGGTGGCCCCTCCACAAGAAGTTATTCGGGCAACCAGACTAGCAACAAGGTCCCGTCCTTTTACAGTTAAATCAATCAAATGCATACGACAATTCTACGCCATCAACTTCTTTTCTCACACTTCCCGCCTGTGGAACTCCCTTCCATATATTTGCTTTTCTGACCGCTACAACCTACAGGAATTAAAATAAAAAGTCTATTCCCATCTCTTATCCACTTCTCCAGCCCTTTCTACATCTACATTGTTCTTTTCCTTTCTCTCTACCTTCACAACTGTCTTCACTCCTGTGTTCACACCCTTCTCTTGTCCTTTCTCTTTCACCCACTGTAGCTGGTTTGTCTTTCTCTTCATTCTTCCTCCTGCCTAAAACTTTAACTCTTATGTAGCTCCCTGCACATCAGTGGCGGTAGCGCTTTGCTTAGGGTGAAATGATTAAAAAAACCTGAAGAATCTTATACTCTCAAGGTGGATAGAGGGGGGGGGGAAGAGAGACAAGGGAAAGCAGCGCGAGACATATTTGATAAGCCTGAGCAAATGGATGGCGGAGCGGGATTTGGAAGAGATACTAAGAGGAAATATATTAAGAGTCACAGGGGACAGGGTCAAGTGGAAGTCCATGGTCGCCTATGTCCTGAATGGACACGGCACATGAAGAAGAATTCGGTACGATGGAATATGTCACATCGAAAGGAAGGAAAGAAGGCTTGAAGAATCTAATTCCCACAGGACGCATAGAAAGAAAGTGAGAGACAAGGGAAAGCAGCGCGTGACATATTTGATAGGCCTGAGCAAATGGATGGCGGAGCGGGATTTGGAAGAGATACTAAGAGGAAATATATGAAGAGCGACAGGGGACAGGGTCAAGTGGAAGTCCAAGGTCGCCTATGTCCTGAATGGACACGGCACATGAAGAAGAATTCGGTATGATGGAATATGTCACATCGAAATCCGAAAGCACATTGAAATAGCAAACGATGCCTTTCAAGGGTTAAATAACGTATTAAGAACCAGAAAGGAATTCTGAACTGCTACCAATTCTAACATACGGCAGTGAATGCTTCACAAATGAAGTAACTTGAGACAATAGAATTGAGTTTCTACAGGAGGATGATTAGAATTCTATGGGTAAAGAATGTAAGCAAGGAGGAAAATTTGATAGAAAATTGAAACAAACATGGCATATATGCTCACAATCAGAGACAGTTTAAATTTCTAGTATACATAATGAAAAAAGAAGGCTTGAAAAATTTGATACACACAAGTTATATTGAATGGTGGGGCAATCTCTTCCAGGATAAAGGAGAGAGATGCAGCAACAGAAGGTTCTACAGAAGGATACTGAGGATACAATGGACCGAACGTATGAGAAACAACGTTTTGGAGAGTATGCAGCTTAGCATCAGGAAGAAACAGTTGAGGTTCCTTGGACATGTAATGAGGAAGGAAGGCTTGAAGAATCTAATTTTCACAGGACGGATAGAAAGAAAGTGAGAGACAAGGGAAAGCAGCGCGAGACATATTTGATAGGCCTGAGCAAATGGATGGCGGAGCGGGATTTGGAAGAGATACTAAGAGGAAAAATATTAAGAACGACAGGGGACAGGGGCAAGTGGAAGTCCAAGGTCGCCTATGTCCTGAATGGACACGGCACAAGAAAAAGAAGAAGAAGAATTATACAGAGTGGATGTGCGGTGTGGTGTAATGGATATCGGCTTCGAAGGAAAAATCAGAGAGCCGAGTTCGAATTCTAGTCAAGTCTGTTTCACTCACTTACGCAGAAATGCCCCTGGTATTTGGTAAAAAAAAAATGGTATTTTATAAAACGTCTTCGAAATATGCGAGCTTGTAAAAACTAAGTTTGTGTCGGTGGGGGACCAAAAACCATCTCTCAGTTGCGTCTCTGTCCTCGATGACAGAGTGCTGCTCAGTTGTAGCTCCGTCCGCTAGGGCAGGGTTGCATCTGAGAAAAATTACACTGAGTAGATGCCTGGTCCTGGGGAACAGTTTCCCGCGGCAGAGAGGTGAACCATATGCTCGTCAACGAGGCCAGCTCAACCGGCGGTTGAGGGGATTGGGAATTTTTGTTCCTTCGCGCGTCTATACGCGGTCGGTTTCCCCACGTTAAAAAAAACCTTGTGTCACATCTGTCTCCAGTGGGGGAGTAGGGTAAATATATTTACTAAATATTCCTTCTTACGAATATTCAATAAAAGAAACAACAACAAAGAACATGGAAATGAATTGCTGTCAAATTTTATTTATTGTATTCAGCCGATTACTTTCAACTGTGACGAAAGTCATTAAAATAGAAACGCGAAAGCAATAAATTCAATAAAGCATAATATTAATTACCTGTACCAAAGGTTTATTTATTTACAAACAACTAAACTTATTTATAAATGGAACATTGTCTGTGTGTGTGTGTGTGTGTGTGTGTGTGTGTGTGTGTCTCTGTGTGTGTGTGTGTGTGTGTCCGTTACCTATAGACTCCTAAACGGCTGAACCCATTTTCTTCAAAATTTACACAGTTGTACTATAAGCGTCTGCAAGTGTTCTTAGCTAGGTTTTGTGTCGAGGTACCCCCGTTAAATATAAAAAAATCGATAATCGAAAAAATCGGGTTATAGAAGGAGTGGTCCGATTTTAATCAAATTTTATACACTCATAGACAAAGACATAAGAAACGATATTCAGAAGTTTCAAGGTTGCATTTCTTACAATAGTGCAGAAAATCGATAATATATATATATATATATATATAAGGTAAGATGTTTGTGTGTGTGTGTCTGTTTATCTGCCTGTATGTCTGTAATTTTTCAGCACTTTTATTTTAGTTTTTGCTTCGGGTTTGGCTCTAAGTAGGTATAATTGTAGTTCTTAGTCTCAGCCATGATACCATTTACTCAGAGGATTTATTTAGCCTTCAAAATTCAGTTTACGACGAAAAAAACTTATTTGATATCGATACCAGGAAATCAAAATTTGACTTACATCCATTCATTTTTCTTTCAGTCTCTGGCTTCGCTTTAACTGGAAACAACTATTGCTTTTTAGCCAACGTCGAAAGAGTCTGAGCTCCAGGACCATGGATTAGTTTTAAAGCTTTCATTACACCCGAGCAACGCAGGGCTATACTGCTAGTCTTAGTATAATTGTGTTGCGTATTAACATTCTTCGTTACTATGCAAATTTAACAACAACAACAACAACAACAAATAAATTCAGTCAGTTAAATGCCATACGTGATACACGCTTGGGCGATCATGTCTCGAAAGACACATGACTGACTGGGCAAAAGATTATCCCGCAGTATGTTGCCATTGCTTTCTGCGGTAGACTGGTTGCCGACCAAGGCTATAGAACCCAATCTGTCCTGTTATTTAACCCATAACTGGAAGGAAGAGACGGATTAATACCTTTCCCAAGGGTATTTGCGCGTAAGTGAATACAATGGATTCAACTGGAATTCGAACACGGCTCCCCGATTTGTCGTTCCGAGTCGATATCATTTGCATCACAAAGCACTTTGCTACCATATCTGTAATCTTCTAGCTTGGACCTCGTATTTGGCGAAAAATGGTATTTTATAAAAAGGCCCGAAAATATGAACGATTGTAAGAACCTTCAATTCAATCTTACCAGATAAATAAATAAATAAAAACAAGATAAAAATGAATTGCTATCAAAGTTCATTTATGTAGCCGATTACTTTCAACTGTGACGAAAGACGTTATTTAGAATTGCGTATCTTGGTTTTGTGCATTATTAGAATTCAGTGTTCAGGAATTTCCGACATTTCTTGAACCGCTGGAATCAATTTCACGTCACTTAAAGATGACAACGTCTATTATGTACAAACTGAATTAGTACCTGTATTTTTAAAATCATTTCAATGCACATTTTTGGTACAAGCTGACTTCGTTGCATTCACTTACGCGCAAGTACCCTTGGGAAAAGTATTAAACCATCTCTTTTACCCTCCAGCTAAGGGTTGAACAACAGGACAGATTGGGCTCTATAGCCTTGTTTGGTGACCAGTCTACTGAAGAAAATAATGGCATGCATTCTTGGACATGCAAATACGTCTTCGGTTGTTAGTGTTATGCTTTTCGTTCTCTGTTAGAACTTTCTCGGTATTTTAATTTCTGGACCTGCTTGACTTTCAGCTTGTAGTTGGGATTTTGGGCTTTTCGTTTTACTAATTTATGCTTAGTCCTTTCTTCTCGCTTTCCTTTGCTACCTTCTGTAGGATATCTTGTAGTTTTCTTTTCGTGTCTGAATAGCCAGATATAATTGAATTTTTGCCTGCAATTATTACTACTCAATAATCTTTAGAATAAATGTGTCTATAACTGTTGCCAGATACCCAATAGCAAATAGGACAATACAAGGAACAGGAAATATTTGATCCTTCTACCCATAATGCTCCATTGACCAACATAGCTTAATAGTCGAACCAACAGACCAATCCCAGACCTAAAGATTGTGTTCAAGCATTACGCTCTCACACCCTGATTGAGCACTCTGGAAGAATGATAGACTTTGAAAAACAGTAGCTACTCTGGCATCTACGCATCGTTCATTCAGCAATGAATTAAAACACTCTCAGCTATTGGGTGTGTATACTCAGAGGTAGAATCGCCGACTGACGCCAATTCGGTCGGGTTTCAATCCTGGGTAAAAAGCAATCGGCTGTCTAACCGTACTGATGAGCTGTGAAACAGCGAAACAGATCTGTCTGCAGATGACTATATATATATATATATAGCGTTGAATATGCCGGTTCTCCTCCGATCACCGAAGTTAAGCCACGTTGAGCCTGGCCCATACTTAGATGAGTGACCACTTGGGAAAGCGTTCTTGATGGATGTGCGTTGTGGTGCAGTTGATTTCTCGGAACGAGAAATCGGGGAGCCGAGTTCGAATTCCGGTTGAATGCCCTGCAGTCAATCACGCTCTGGAAATCACCCATGGAAATATATTAATATATCCCTTCCCTCCATTTATGGGTTAAATAACAGGACAGATTGGGTTCTACTGCCATGGTTGGAAACCAGTCTACCAGAGCAGGTAGTAGCAACTTGTTAAAATTTTAAAAAAATGCATACCCAAGCATTGTGGACCGCATTCATGGCACAGTGAAAACAATAATATCACTGTTGGCCATCAACTGCATCCCTGACTGTCTCCGGTAAGTCTCACTCACCTATGTCGTGCCACCGGACCCAGATGGAATGGGAAGAGAGAGTGAGGCTGACGTCCATGCGCAACTCTCCCTCGCTTAAATCCAAATAAAGCGCATGTCATTACTTCTATTCTAGAAGTCGTGGTCTTCCTCGTCTGCGAGGGGCGAACATCATATATATATATATATATATATATATATATATATATATCTTGATTGCTTAATTACTTATTGTTTGGTCATAATAAAATTAGACCAGTACACATTTGTATTAAAAAGTGTTTTATACAATTATATTGCAAAACGTTTGAATATTCTTCGTTTGTAAACGAGTTATTACGCGACCTAGGTTTCTACCATGTGGTGTCTTCAGGCGATTTGCAATAACTGATTTTACCGGCTTTTTTTTGTTTTTTGTTTTTTTACTGTTTATTTTTTAAGAACGCTCACATAACGGGGAATTTTTGAACGCGCAACTTTTAATATTAGAAGAAATTATAACGTTTTCATCTATGGTTGTAGGAACCTAATATGTATTTTACGGTATGGTTACACTTAGTCATAATTTCTGTTCTTTCATTCAATAATTCATTTTTGTTTGGGAATAACATAATCGCTCACTTTTCTTTTTGGAACAGTTTACATATTTTGCCACTGTTGTAGGACTTGGCTATTTTCACTATACTCCACGTTATGTCTGTGTCTTTTCCATATTTTAATTTCAATTTCCACATGTGGGTAGCCAATTTTGTACAATTTTTAAAGTTTTCTAGTTTAAATATAGACCTGTGTTTGTACCATCTGGTCTTAAAAGTGTCTTTGGTTGATCCCAAATATGTTTTGTTTTGACCATTTAAATCATGTACTTTTGCTTTGTAAATGTCTTCTTTTGTATTACAAAGTCCTTGAAGTGGGCATATTTTTTTTGTTCTTGTAGTTGCATTAGTTATTAGTGATCTTGTTTTGTATAATGCTATTTAGATTACTGGTGTTTTGCTTCTTTATGAAATTTTTTAATTACTATAATTCAGTTTGATTGTATTCCTGTTGAAAAGTTTGTTTAGCTCTCTCTCTCTATCTTTCTTTTCTCTCTCTCTTTCTCTCCCTCTCTCTCTCTATATATATATAATGATGCCACGTCCGTAAAATAAAATTAATCCTTAATAATGCCTAAAAGTATAACAAGAAGCAGAAGTATAGAAGAAGGACTAATTCAGCTTTCTACTCCTAACACTTGTCCTTTCCTAAGCTAATATAACTCCACACAATAACCGACTACCTTGAGTGACTCTTAGGACTTGTATTGGGTAAGCATTAGTAAGAAAAAAAACGTAGCGGTGTCTATATGCATACATGTGTGTACATCTTTTATCGACCATGATCAGGTATCTGTGTGCAATGAATATGTAGGTTTGTCTGCAGGTTTGAATGTGCAGTCACGTATCTCTCCATGCGTACACGTGTGTGCATACGTTTATGCATGTGTCTGTGTGTAGACGTGTGCGTGTTAAATGTTTACACGTTCCCCCTCTCTATAAACTTTCTGCCACTATTGCTTTTATGCTTTTATGCAATTCCCGCTTAAAACTGGAACCGAAATCTGCGAATGGACGGAACGAGATTACACGTGACTTTAAACGTTGTTAACGTGGTCTGGCCATTTCCCGATTGAACACTGACAAGCTATGCTAAAAGTGGAAAAGATGGGGAAACAAAAAAAATCTCCAAAACCTTGCCGGGAGCAATGGGCACCCCTTCCTGCCCAGTATTTGTTTACAGTCAATAACATTTAGTGAATAATAAAAGAAAAAAAAATAGAGTGCGTTTTCCTTCTTTGCTTTTCAAACATCTTCCTATCTCACCTAACGCCCCCCAACACATTCGATTTCCTCTGCTGCCTTCATTTCTTGCTCCCATCCCCCCCAACACGTCCTGACGCTGCACCAAATTCATTCATCAATTTGACATGGTAAAGAGAAATAGATTTGTTATTCTTTATCTTTCTTTTTGGCGCGAGATTGTCTCTCTTTTCCTTCTCACTCTGACTGACTGTCTAATTCACATTCCCCCTCTCTCTTTGTCTCTCTCCATCTAGCTATTTCCCCCCTCCTCTCTTTCTTTTCCTGTAGTTCTGACATGACGTACATGATACTATAGTACTACATATGATATTCGGACGACCGTCTTTCTCTGTGTTTTAACAACGTTTTGACCGATAAATACTTCAGTCATGCTCAGGGGGCATTTCTTTAGAATTTGCCTAATATTCTTATTCATCTGTTTATTCTTCTCTTTATTTTTCGCACTGAAAAAAACAAAGAACAAAACAAAAACAAAAAAAAACAATCGTATAAAAATAAAAACGAAGACAATCGCCCGATTAACATGTCAACTAAATTTTCTTTTGTTACTGTTCCTTTATTCGCAGTCTTTTCCAATTCCGGTGATATCTTTACAACTCAGGCATTTTACTAATTTCGGCTAATTCGGACTCAAGTAGAATAGAGTGATTTGGTCCGATTAAGAGGCTGTCCCAGTTATGCGGACATACATACACTACCAGCCATAATTATTAGGCCATCCCAGTTTTCTAAAAGAAATGATGTATTTCATACTATTTTTTTTTTTAATTATATCACCCAAGCAAGGCGATAACGCCACTGATGCGCAGGGGGCTACGTCAGAGTAAAAAGATTGGAAAAAGAGAAAGCCGGAAACTACATCCTAACCAGGGAACAATGGATGAGCCTCTTCATCTGTTCAATAGACGTGGGTGGAGTGTGAACCGGGCGATAGTTCAGTCTATCTACTTCAATTGAAAAAAAATAAAGAGTGAAAAGATTGGAAAAGAGAAAATCGGAAGCCGCATCCTAAACAGGAAACAAGAGATGAGCCTCTTCACCTGTTCAATAGACGTGGGTGGAGTGTGAACCGGGCGATAGTTTAGTCTATCTACTCCAATTGAAAAAAAAAAAGAAAATAGTGAAAAGATTGGATATCGGTAATGTTAAATCTATCAGAGGATAGAAAGTCGGACACTGAAATCCAAAGGTGAATTGCCATGGCCATGGATGCATTCCAGAAGCTGAGGAGAGTATTGAAAGACAAAAAATTTCGCTGGAAACGAAGATGAGAGTATTGGATTGTTATATTTTGTTTGTTCTTTTATATGACACCAAATGCTGGGCAATCTCCTCAAAGACAGAGGAGAGACTTGAAGAAAACGAAATGTGGTTCTACAGAAGGATGCTGAGGATACCATGAACCGAACATGTGAGGTTTCCGAGAGGGTGGAAACGAAAATGAAACTAATACTTAATATCAGGAAAAGAGAGCTGAAGTTTATAACGCCACTGATGCGCAGGGGGATACGTCAGAGTAAAAAGATTGGAAAAAGAGAAAGCCGGAAACCACATCCTAACCAGGGAACAAGGGATGAGCCTTTTCACCTGTTCAATAGACGTGGGTGGAGTGTGAACCGGGCTTTTTAGTATTTATTGCCAAATGGATAATTGTAAATGAAAATAGAATTGTTCTTTTGTTATTATTACTTTGCAAAATTTTACAAGACAGCCAGGAATGCTTTGCTTCGGCCAGTCAATAAGAAGAACAGACTAGCGTAGGGAAGAGAGCACGAAAACTGGACACCAGAACAGTTCATTTGATGAATATGTTAATGTGCAATATTAAAAAAAAACATTCTATTTTCATTTAGAATTTTCAATTTGGCAATAAATACTAAAAATAGCATGAAATACATAATTTTTACATATATATATATATATATATATATATATATATATATATATATATATATACTACCGGGCATAATTATTAGGCAATCCCAGTTTTTAAAAAAGAAATTTCATACTATTTTTAGTATTTATTCCCAAGTGGATAATTCTAAATGAAAATAGAATGATTCTTTTAATATTATTACTTTACCAAATTTTACAAGGCAAGGGAGCAAAGATGAACTCGACCGAATCACCCTAAATTTCTTTCATTCTTTCATTGATGAAACTGCAATATAGATAATTATTAAATATTTATAAATTCATTTGATGCACATATTATTGTGCAGTATTAACAAAAGAACAATTCTATTTTCATTTACAATTATTCACTTGGCAATAAATACTAAAAAACTGTATGAAATACATCATTTTTTTTCAAAACACTAGGGTGGCTTAATAATTTGGCCGGTAGTGTACATATCATCAATATGTACATTTTCGATCAATAAAATAAAGGCATTTTGCCTCAAGGCAGAACAGAAAAAGTTTCTAATGAATGCATGACGTTATAATATCTTCTCTTTTATGTGTCCAGAAGTAGGCGATCATAGCCCATCACAGTTTCCTGTCCCTTGTAGCTCTTAAAACATTTTCCCTTGGTATTTCTCTCAAACCCTGCTCTGCCCATCGAGTTTGCTCAACCCTGCTCAAGCCCATCGAGTATGTCACGCTCTGCTTTCCACTGTCCTTCTTTCCCTCTATCTGCCCTGTGAGTATCAGATTCTGCAAGTCCTCTTTCCTCATTACCTATCCCAGCAAGTTCAACTGTCTCTTCCTGATGTTACGTATAATTTTTTGTTGTTGTTTCATTCTCTTCAAAACCTTGTCGTGACTCACATGTTCGACCCATGTTATTCTCAGCATCCTTCTGTAGATCCACATTTCGGTTGCTTCGAGCTTCGCCTTCATCTTTGATGAGATTGTTCAGCAGTCGCTGCCATCCGTAAGGACAATATCACGTAACAGTTCAGTATTCTTTTTGTTTCTCTTGCTTCAAGTCTCTTCTTCATCATTGAGGAGATTGTCCAGCATTCACTGCCATACTTGAGGACAGATATCACGTAAGAGTTCAGTACTCTTTTCTTTGTTTCTCTTGCTTCAAATCTCTTCTTCATCTTTGAGGAGATTGTCCAGCATTCACTGCCATAAAAGAGGACAGATATCACGTAACAGTTCAGTACTCTTTTCTTTGTTTCCACTGAAATTTTCCTATCTCTTAATACTCTGCTTAGATACTTCGGATCTTACTGTAACATTTTCTGTCCTTTCTTATAACACTTCTCAGCGATTTAAATTTCTGTACATATTTGATTTTAGTATCTCTGACCTGCAAACGGCATTCTTGGCCGTGTCAATTCGCCTTCGAATCTCAAAACCGCACTTTCCGTCCTCTGTTAGAACACTTCCCAGGGATTTAACTTTCTGTACCTGGTTGATTTTTGTAGTCGGCATTTTGGAGCTCCACTTTTTACTGAAGACTATATATTCAGATTTCTGTAGTTTATTTTTAGTCGATTCCTCAGGCATTCCTTTTTCATTTTATCCCTTACTAGCAGTATAGCCCGGCGTTGCTCGGGTGTAATGAAAACTTTAAAACTAACCCATGGTCCTGGAGCTCAGACTCAGTCTAAAGAATATTTAAAACAATAAAATAATTGGCGACAATTTACCAATCGCACCTAATATATATATACTAGCAGTATAGCCCGGCGTTGCTCGGGTGTAATGAAAGCTTTAAAACTAATCCATGGTCCTGGAGTTCAGACTCTTTGGACGTTGACACGAAAGACTAAAAAGCAATAGTTGTTTCCAGTTAAAGCGAAACCGTAGACTGAAAGAAAAATGAATGGATGTAAGTCAAATTTTGATTTCCTGGTATCGATATCCAATAAGTTCCATTTATAAATAAGTTTAGATATCTTCTTTTCGCTGTTCGCATATCTTTCCTCCAGATTCGGTTTGGAATCAGGAGTCTGATGGAGTTACAATTTGCGTTAGACTTCTTCAATTTCCGCAATTTAATTCCTATTTTACATATAACAGGGACTTGAACAGGATTTGCAATATGATTAAATCTCTGGATGATAGTTTTATAGTCGATTTGGTTTTTAGGTTCTCCTCCTGGGATTTTCCATGTCCATAATCGTCTTGGATGTTTTGGAACCAGGGCGGACTAATCTCATTAATTCTTATTGCATTTGTAAGGATTTATTTAGTCGTAGTCTGTCGTCATCTTTTTAAGAATGTAGAGATGAAAAAGATGTATAAACAATATTTTGAAAATTTCCAACAAAAATTCTGAGTACAGATTTATATTTGGGTAAGATTTGATAGCGGCATTTTAATTTATCTCTCTTTTTTTGTTTGTTTGTTTTTTTTTTTCAAATATCTTAATTCCGGAAAGAATTACTCTTTTCCAAAGCCAAGAAACATGGTAGCAAAAAAGTTAAGAAATTAAAAAATGTTTAAACCTATAACCTCATTTAAAGTATATAACACAGAAATTAATCTCAAGCTAAATCAATCTAAATACTAATTTAGATAAAAATAAATAATAATGGCTGGCCACTCGTATTCAAGGATGCCGGTCTATTATGGTGGCTAGCTAATTCCCATTGCAGACTCCTTCTCAGGCACACTTGTTTTTGTTAAACACTCACACAACCCACCTGTGGTTTATACTTCAACTATGAGAATCGGACCTTACTTACAGTTTCTGGGAGAGAACGCGTTGTCTAGCGTGAATAACAGTCTGAACAAGATTTGTGACGTCGAGCTAGCACAACCACCGACGACTCCTCAAAGGTAGCCATCTACTTAATTTCATTCACTAGGCTTGGGTCAACACATGGGTTGGTTTTCGGGCACCTTTCAAAGGTACCGCACGCTAAGATTGCCTCCTCCAGATCGATATCATAAAAAACTACTTTCCTGAGAAATTGACCTTGGTGAGATTCGAACCCGGGTTTCATGGTCCCTAACAACATAGGGGAAACCATCAATTGATCTGATGCGTTTTAACAACTCGACCAATACAAAGAAAGAAAAAAAAACGGAGGAAAAGAAAGAGGAAAAAGGACACCGAAGAAATAAAAAAAAAACAAAGAAGAAAACAGAGAACGAAAGAAACGAGAGAAAAGAGCCAAGTTCTCTTTTTGTTTTCTCCTCTTTTCCACCCTCTTTACTTTGTACGAAAATTGTTTTCACAAAGAAAGTGAATTTTCATAAAATTCCTTTTAAAAAATAACGTTTATTACCATCATTGTTAACTACCTGATGAGACATTGTTCTTTTAAAGCGAAACAAAATGTAAAATTTTGTAGTAATTTATAGTTTGCACATGTTCTAAATTAATAATTAGTAAAAAATATTCATTGTTCTATTTTTATATTGAGCACTATTTTAAATTAATATTTTGAACGTTGTAAATATTTTCGGTTTTGTTTCTTATTAATTTGGATATATATATATATATATATATATATATATATTCAGGGGAAATGTTTTTTTTCAGAGGTCATGCCATTTAAGGCGGTCAAAATAATTTCAAACGGATACTACCCATATTTGGAACTGGACTCTTTCTTTCCTCCTTCCCCTTAAATTTATTGTCATTTATTTATTGGTTTGTAATCGTATGTTTATTATTATTATGCCATTTTTCATCATATTTCCATTTCTGCTTTGGTCTCACTACCAACCAAGTCTGCGGGGAGACCTAAGGCAGGTCGTGGCGTGTTGTTATGACTCCATTTCATGTTTTTTCTATCTTCCCTATCATCTCTAGCGTTACATAGATAAAACTTTCCTTAGTGTGTGGGCTGTACTTAATAAGGCAATGTTTTGTATATCTCTTAAGCTGGGGTTTCCAGGGATTCTTTCAATGTGTTGTTTTGTTCCATTTTTTATTATTCCAAGTGCACCTACTATCACTGGCACAACTCTTGTTTTCAATTTTCACATTTTTCTATTTCAATTTCCAGGTCTTTATATTTTGACAGCTTTTCAAATTCCTTGGTTGCTATGTTACAATCCGCTGGACAAGCCATATCAATTAATAGACAAGATTTCTCTTTCTTGTTTTTAACAATAATGTCTGGCCTGTTTGCTTCAATTTTTCTGTCTGTGTAGATGGTGTAATCCCATAGAATGGTTACATCTTCTATTTCTGTAACCGGTGCTGGGTGATGTTCAGATTATTATTATTATTATTATTATTATTATTATTATTATTATTATTATTATTATGTTCCCTCTTCATTTTAAGAAAACGTTCATTCCGGCAGAAATTTTATGCCAGATGGAGGAAATATTGTAAAAGAGTCTGATGATATGAACTAATTAAGCTCATTGAAATGAACTATAGTTTATAACTAATATGACGTGTTGAGTTTTCCTTTATAAACTATATACAATATCTAAGCAATAAACAAATGAAATATGTCGGTTGTTAATTCCATTTCGTAATCTCCGGAACTTTCCGTAACAATTTTTTTTTATTTTAAGGATTTAAATATACTATCGTCTTTGATGGCATGGATATACGAGTTTTGGTTTTGTTGGCCAGACATGATTACTTTCTGCTTTCAGTATTTACAGCAATCAATCTGCAAGAATGGTTCGCCTGTCTCTTTTAGATAAATTTTGATAAAATTTTTTAGTTTTATAATCATCAATATTCTTATATGTGCCGTCATCTATGCACGTGGGTAATTAGTGTTTAGTGTAACGAAGAAAAGGAAGTTGTGGATATCTGTAATTGCACACGAGCTGAAGGGACACGGCACATATAAGAATATTGATGATTATAAAACTAAAAATTCTTATCAAAATTCATTGAATAAAGGCAGATGTGGCTAGGAATATATTGATTCATTCTCGAATAGTTATTTCTGTAAATACATCACATAACTGTAAGCATTTAGGGTTAATAAGACCAAACGATCCATGCTATAAAAAACAATAGCATATTTAAACCATTTCTATAAAATGACTTTTTTCACTGCTTCTAACGAACTTTTATGCTTCTTGTGATCCAGTGGCTATCGGCTCGGGACGAGAAATCGGGGAGCCGAGTTCGAATTCCAGCTGAATTCATTGTATTCACTTACGCGCAAATATCCTTAGGAAAGGTATTAATCCGTCTATTCCTTCCAGTTATGGGTTAAATAACAGGACAGATTGGGTTCTATAGCCTTGGCTGGCAACCAGTCTACCGCAGAAAGCAAAGCCAACCTACTGCGGGATAATCTTCTGCCCAGTCAGTCATGTCTCTTTCGAGACATGATCGCCCAAGCGTGTATCACGTATGGCACTTAACTTACTGACTGAATACCGTTGTTAGTAGAGCTGTTTATATTTTATAGACTATGCAAAGGCATTCGACAAAGTACGCCACAAAGGTTTCATATAAATGCCCAGCAGCTTCGACATATTTGGCAAGGACATCAGAGTTATCAAGAACCTCTACTGGCAGCAAACTGCCTGCATACAGACAGGAAACGAATTCAGCAGATATACAAAGATATAAAGGAGCATAAGTTCAAGGATGTGTCTTTTTACCGGATCTATTCAACTTGCAAAGCGAGACTATCATGAGGACTCTAGAATTTAAGCCAGGATTCACCATCGGCGGGCACAATCTGAAAAACATAAGATACGCAGATGATACAGTGCTGATAGCAGACACGGAACGGAAACTGCAAAACACCCTACAGAAGGTAGATGAAGAAAGTCGGAACAAAGAACTACAAATGAACTACAAGAAAACCGATAGCATAGTTATCAGCAAACAGAGGAGCCCAAAATGCCAATTACAGGTGTGGTATACTAAAATCAAGCAGGTACATCAACTTAGATACATGGGAAGTGTTCTAACGGAAAACGGAAAGTGTGACACTGAGATCTGAAGGCACACTGGCATGGCCAAGGATGCCTTCCAGGAGCTGAGAAGAGTATTAAGAAACAGGACAATTTCGTTAGAAACAAAGAAGAGAGTACTGGATTGCTATATGATGTCAATTCTTCAATATGGCAGTGAATGCTGGACAATATCATCAAAGATGAAGGAAAAACGTGAAGCAACTGAAATGTGGTTCTACAGAGGGATGCTGGATATAAAGTGGGGAATCAGTTCCATATTACAATAGATACATGAACTGACCCCTCACTTTGTGGTCACAGTAGTTTCTATACATTTATATTCCTGAGATCTAAAAGCACAAGGATGCATTCCAAGAGCTGAGAAGAGTATTAAGAAACAGGACAATTTCGCTAGAAACAAATAAGAGAGTACTGGATTGCTATTTGATGTCAGTTCTTCAATATGGCAGTGAATGCTGGACAATATCATCAAAGATGAAGGATAAACTTGAAGCAACTGAAATGTGATTCTACAAAAGGATGCTGCGGATATCATGGGTCGAGCATATGAGCAATGATGAGGTTTTGGAAAGGATGGAAACGAAAAGGAAATTAATACAGAGCATCAGAAAAAGACTTGAAGCAGCTGAAATATGGTTCTACAGAAGGATGCTGCGGATATCATGGATCGAGCATGTGAGCAATGATGAGGTTTTGGAAAGGATGGAAACAAAAAGGAAATTAATACAGAGCATCAGAAAAAGACAGCTAAAGTTCCTGGGACATGTAATGAGGAAGGAAGGTTTGAAGAATCTGATACTCACAGGTCAGACAGGGGGAAAGAGAGACAGTGGAAAACAGCAACTAACATAGTTGACGAGCATGAGCAAGTAGATGACAGAGCGGTGTTTGGGTGGGGTAATAAGAGAAAGCGTGATAAAAGACACCAGGAATAGGGAGACATGGACGACCATCATCGCCTGCATCCTGAAGAGATATGGCACAAAAAAGAAGAAGAAGAAGAAAAAGGAGAACAAGAAGAAGAACAAGAAAAAGAAGAAGAAGAAAAAGAAGAGGAGGAAAAAGAAGACGAAAAAGAAGAAGAGCAAGAAGAAGAACAAGAAAAAGAAGAAGAAGAAAAAGAAGAGGAGGAAAAAGAAGAAGAAGAAAAAGAAGAAGAACAAGAAAAAGAAGAAGAACAAGAACAAGAACAAGAAGAACAAGAAGAAGAAAAAGAAAAAGAAGAAGAAGAAAAAGAAGAGGAGGAAAAAGAAGAAGAAGAAGAAAAAGAAGAAGAAGAAGAAGAAGAAAAACAAAAAAGAAAAAAAAGAAGAAAATGTAAGTATCTGATAGATGCCTTATTCAAAATCAAGTAATCAATATGCTGATTCAAGAGTGTGACGTTTTTTCGTAGGAAATACTACCTATGATATCATGGATTATTTAAGCAGTTAGTTCATATCAACGTCATATATATAGTTCATATAAAAAGGTTAATTTGATTTTAAAATCGTCAAAATGGTCGAATATATATTTTATGGCACTTATCAGCAGTTATGTTGACGTATTTAAATGAATATTTTTGATACCATGTCCCAAGGATATTCGGGTGAACTATATCGGCAGATCAGCCTTGAAATCAAACACTCCTTTTTCTTTTCCGTTCGTCGACTCCTAAACAACGAAGCATCCCACTCCACTTCAACACCGAGTATTTACTAAAGGCCATAGGTTTCTTTTTAGAGGCAGACTGCAATCAAAATCCTGTTACTACTTTTATTACAGTGACTATTGCCACCACAAGTACTTTAGTCCTCATGACAACATCTAATCCCCTGCTACGTCGGATTAAGACCTGACAAATAATGTCAGACCAAGGGTTCTGCTCTTCTATGGGTCCCCTACCCTCGACCGGTTTGCTCCAAGAACTTTACCCCGAAGCACTTTCGAAATTTAATGTCTTCTGGCAGCTGTTTACTTTTTTCTTTTTATAATTATTTTCCAGCAAATTTATTTTTTGATTTAAAGAAAAAAATCGAAAATAAAACAAATAAACACGCACACGCGTTCATCTTTTTCTCACTATTCTTGTGAATAATACAATTTTTATCAAAATATCAAAAATTTTTCTAATATTTTGTTACAATGTGCTTTTTAAAAAAATTATATTTTATGTTCTTTTTAATTTTTGCGGCTTTTGTCTTAAAAAAATAGGAACAATTTATAAAATAAACAAATAAGATTTTAAATATTAAAAAAAAAATGAGTTAGATCAAGTTTAGTGGGCAAAGGGAGTGCACTATGTTAAAAAAAAATCAAATGTACTGCGGTCGCGTTCGCGAGTCAAAAATGAAAGCAGACGACACCTTTTTTCTCTCCTAATTTCTACAAATGTTATTGCCCGCGATGCAGGGGCGGAAGGAAAAGGGTCGCTATTGCCCGGGGCCGTTTTTCCAAAGTGTCTGTTTCACAGCATCCGTACTCAAACCGTTACCTTACCTACACTCATTTTCCCCACCAAATCAATAAGATAGCGACTCACTTTAGTAACATTCCAAATCTCGTATAATGTAGTTCGATGCTAAAAATTTGACGGCTGGATGGTTTGATGGCAGTTCGAGACAATGTTTCTATTTCTTTCTTTTTTGTTTTTAAATGTTTTTCTTCTAATTATAGAAAATGCAAGATTGTGAATAAAGAAAAAAAAAGATTAAGTATAGTGGCTTGTTTTTAAATCAATAAAGAGTTACGTTTGCGTTTAAATGCGTTTAGGCAAAACAGCTTCTCACACTTATTTGACATTCAATTCGCTTTCGCGTTATTCCTCGTATTCGTTAATTCTATTCTCATTTCGAACGCTCATTAAATTCTCATATTTCATTTTGATTCTACGCTGGCATCCTATTTAGCGATTTCATTTCATGTTTTTCCCAATATTCATCATATTCGCTTAACCCTGTTCTGTTCGACATTATTCCTCAGATTCCCCCACTTCTGTTGTCGATCCAATCAATAAATACATTCTCTCCTTCTATTCTCATTTTGATCGTATTTTGATATTATCATACGCCGCTCAGATTCCAAATGTTCATTATATTCTCTTATTCCATTCGACCTCGTTAATTCATTCTATATCTCATTCCATTCTTAATCCCACTATCAATACATTCTCTGGTTTCAACGTTGTTTCAAGATCTGCCCGATTCTGCTATATTTCCATATATTGCTTGCCTATCATTCGTGCCTTATTTGATATACAAATTTATTCAGAAATTTATTTGCCTTTATTTTCATTATTATTTTTCTGTCTTCTGTTTCTTAGGTAAGGTGCTGTGTTTCAAATGGAAATTCTTTTAGGCAGTCTGGAAGAAATGCAAACGCCGACTCAATTCTGGTAATATTTTGTACTTTATTCAGTAAAAGACATCTTCGAAATTGCAAAGAGATGACATTTTATTTGATAAAACCAGACTGACTACATCTATCTATCTATCTATCTATCTATCTATCTATCTATCTATCTATCTATCTATCTATCTATCTATCCCAATATGTTCAGTATCTATCTATCTATCTATCTATCTATCTATCTATCTATCTATCTATCTATCTATCTATCTATCTATCTATCTATCCACAGAGCTCTCGCTCTTTCTTTGTCTCTTTCTCTCTCATTCTCCCCCACAAAAACACACTTTCTCTCTCTAACTATCTAAATCTATTAAAATATATATCTTAGACACTTTGTCACTTGATCCCAGTCTATCTATCTATCTATCTATCTATCTATCTATCTATCTATCTATCTATCTACTAGCAGTATAGCCCGGCGTTGCTCGGGTGTAATGAAAGCTTTAAAACTAATCCATGGCCCTGGAGCTCAGACTCAGCCGAAAGAATATTTGTGTGAAGTTTGGTGAGAAACGGATAAAATTGTGAATTTCTATAAAGGACATACAGACAGATAAACAGACACACACATAAACATCTTGCCTTATATATATATATGTATATATATATATATATTCGATTTTCTGCACTATTGTAAGAACTGCAACCTTGAAACTTCTGAATATCGTTTCTTATGTCTTTGTCTATGAGTGTATCAAATTTGACAAAGTTCCATTTATAAGTTTAGATCTATCTATCTATCTATCTATCTATCTATCTATCTATCTATCTATCTGTTCACATAACTTTCGCTCTTTCTTTGTTTCTTTCTCTCTCATTCTCCCCCACAAAAACACACTTTCTCTCTGTAACTATCTAAATCTATTAAAAAATATATATTTGTCTCTTTTTCAGTTGATCCCGGTCTATCTATCTATCTATCTATCTATCTATCTATCTATCTATCTATCTATCTATCTATCTATCACAGTCTGTTCATATCTCTATCGCTCTAAATCTATTCATATTCCTCTCTCTTTCCCTCTTACTCTCTCTCTCTTTCTCTATCTATATTTCTATCAAACTTTTTAGCTTTTTCCTTTTACTTTTTTATTTACGTCGATGGTACTTTGCTGATGACATGCACAGAAAGAATCCTATATTAACTCTTATACAAGTTAGTAAGTGAAGGCGAGAAGAAAAGACTAATCATCAACTGTAAAAGAAAGGAACATTCGGTGTTTCTCAAGAGGGCAACTCAAAATGCAAACGACAAATTATACATATAAAAAATCAGCAACTGCAGGTAATGTTTCGATATACGATGAAAAAAATGATACCGAAATCCGAAGACATATTGAATAGCGAAAGTTATCTTTTAGAAGGTAAGTAAAGTATTAGGGCACTTGGAATTTTAGTTAGCAAGAATTTAGTAAATTTCGCATTATTCAAGTGTTTTAAGATGACAATTTTTTAAGGCAGAGGTTATACGTTTTGTGCCTATGAGTCAAGGGGGATAACTTGCTGCTTTTCGTTTAGGGGAACACAAAAGAAAGTAACAACAACAACAACAACAACAACAACAATAATAATAATAATAATAATATAAAAACGGTCAACATAGAAGAATATGTATTAATCCGGGTCAACGAACTTGAACAGATATTTATGTCTGCATATGATCATCATTTCACTTCTTTTGTTTAGTAAATTTAGCATTATTCTGTGTGTTAAGATGACAGATTTTTAAGGCAGAAGTTATACGTTTTATACATATGTATCAAGGGGGTTTACTTGTTGAGTTTTAGCTAAGGAGGGAAAAAAAACTAATAAAAATAATAGTAAAATGATCTACATAGAAAAATCTATATAAATCCGAGTCAACGTATTTGAGCAGATGTTTATTTCTATCTTTGAGTGTAATCTTCAATTCACTTTTTTTGCTTAGCAAATTAGGGTTCATTAAATGTTTTAAGATAACTAGTTTTTCTAAAAGGCATAAATTACATCTATTTCCTTTTCCATTGTATGATTTACTTTTTATATATCCCAGATAATAAATGAGATTTCGTTGTCAATTACACGTAAAATGTACTGTTGTTAATCTACAATAAATATGTATTGCTGGTAATTTATTATAAACATAAACTGTTGGTAATATGTTGGTAATTATGTAGTGTTAATATTTTTGGTGTAAATATGTATTGTTGATAATTTTACAATAAATATGTATTGTTATTTATTATAAACATAAACTGTTGGTAATATGACAATAATTATGTAAGTGTTAATATTTTTGGTGTAAATATGTATTGTTGATAATTTTACAATAAATATGTATTGCTGGTAATTTATTATAAACATAAACTGTTGGTAATATGACAATAATTATGTAGTGTTAATATTTTTGAGTCATAAATATGTATTGTTGATAATTTTACAATAAATATGTATTGCTGGTAATTTATTATAAACATAAACTGTTAGTAGTATGACAATAATTATGTAGTGTTAATATTTTTAGTGTAAATATGTATTGTTGATAATTTTACAATAAATATGTATTGCTGGTAATTTATTATAAACATAAACTGTTGGTAATATGACAATAATTATGTAGTGTTAATATTTTTGGTGTAAATATGTATTGTTGATAATTTTACAATAAATATGTATTGCTGGTAATTTATTATAAACATAAACTGTTGGTAATATGACAATAATTATGTAGTGTTAATATTTTTAGTGTAAATATGTATTGTTGATAATTTTACAATAAATATGTATTGCTGGTAATTTATTATAAACATAAACTGTTGGTAATATGACAATAATTATGTAGTGTTAATATTTTTGGTGTAAATATGTATTGTTGATAATTTTACAATAAATATGTATTGTTGGTAATTTATTATAAACATAAACTGTTGGTAATATGACAATAATTATGTAGTGTTAATATTTTTGGTGTAAATATGTATTGTTGATAATTTTACAATAAATATGTATTGTGGGTAATTTATTATAAACATAAACTGTTGGTAATATGACAATAATTATGTAGTGTTAATATTTTTGGTGTAAATATGTATTGATAATTTTACAATAAATATGTATTGTTGGTAATTTATTATAAACATAAACTGTTGGTAATATGACAATAATTATGTAGTGTTAATATTTTTGGTGTAAATATGTATTGTTGATAATTTTACAATAAATATGTATTGTTGGTAATTTATTATAAACATAAACTGTTGGTAATATGACAATAATTATGTAGTGTTAATATTTTTGGTGTAAATATGTATTGTTGATAATTTTACAATAAATATGTATTGCTGGTAATTTATTATAAACATAAACTGTTGGTAATATGACAATAATTATGTAGTGTTAATATTTTTGGTGTAAATATGTATTGTTGATAATTTTTACAATAAATATGTATTGTTGGTAATTTATTATAAACATAAACTGTTGGTAATATGACAATAATTATGTAGTGTTAATATTTTGGTGTAAATATGTATTGTTGATAATTTTACAATAAATATGTATTGTTGGTAATTTATTATAAACATAAACTGTTGGTAATATGACAATAATTATGTAGTGTTAATATTTTTGGTGTAAATATGTATTGTTGATAATTTTACAATAAATATGTATTGGTAATTTATTATAAACATGAACTGTTGGTAATATGACAATAATTATGTAGTGTTAATATTTTTGGTGTAAATATGTATTGTTGATAATTTTACAATAAATATGTATTGTTGGTAATTTATTATAAACATAAACTGTTGGTAATATGACAATAATTATGTAGTGTTAATATTTTTGGTGTAAATATGTATTGTTGATAATTTTACAATAAATATGTATTGTTGGTAATTTATTATAAACATAAACTGTTGGTAATATGACAATAATTATGTAGTGTTAATATTTTTGGGGTGTAAATATGTATTGTTGATAATTTTACAATAAATATGTATTGTTGGTAAATTATTATAAACATAAACTGTTGGTAATATGACAATAATTATGTAGTGTTAATATTTTTAGTGTAAATATGTATTGTTGATAATTTTACAATAAATATGTATTGTTGGTAATTTATTATAAACATAAACTGTTGGTAATATGACAATAATTATGTAGTGTTAATATTTTTGGTGTAAATATGTATTGTTGATAATTTTACAATAAATATGTATTGTTGGTAATTTATTATAAACATAAACTGTTGGTAATATGAAAATAATCATGTAGTGTTAATATTTTTAGTGTAAATATGTATTGTTGATAATTTTACAATAAATATGTATTGTTGGTAATTTATTATAAACATAAACTGTTGGTAATATGACAATAATTATGTAGTGTTAATATTTTTGGTGTAAATATGTATTGTTGATAATTTTACAATAAATATGTATTGCTGGTAATTTATTATAAACATAAACTGTTGGTAATATGACAATAATTATGTAGTGTTAATATTTTTGGTGTAAATATGTATTGTTGATAATTTTACAATAAATATGTATTGCTGGTAATTTATTATAAACAGAAACTGTTGGTAATATGACAATAATTATGTAGTGTTAATATTTTTGGTGTAAATATGTATTGTTGATAATTTTACAATAAATATGTATTGTTGGTAATTTATTATAAACATAAACTGTTGGTAATATGACAATAATTATGTAGTGTTAATATTTTTGGTGTAAATATGTATTGTTGATAATTTTACAATAAATATGTATTGCTGGTAATTTATTATAAACATAAACTGTTGGTAATATGACAATAATCATGTAGTGTTAATATTTTTGGTGTAAATATGTATTGTTGATAATTTTACAATAAATATGTATTGTTGGTAATTTATTATAAACATAAACTGTTGGTAATATGACAATAATTATGTAGTGTTAATATTTTTGGTGTAAATATGTATTGTTGATAATTTTACAATAAATATGTATTGCTGGTAATTTATTATAAACATAAACTGTTGGTAATATGACAATAATTATGTAGTGTTAATATTTTTAGTGTAAATATGTATTGTTGATAATTTTACAATAAATATGTATTGCTGGTAATTTATTATAAACATAAACTGTTGGTAATATGACAATAATTATGTAGTGTTAACATTTTTGGTGTAAATATGTATTGTTGATAATTTTACAATAAATATGTATTGCTGGTAATTTAGTATAAACATAAACCGTTGGTAATATGACAATAATTATGTAGTGTTAATATTTTTAGTGTAAATATGTATTGTTGATAATTTTTACAATAAATATGTATTGCTGGTAATTTATTATAAACATAAACTGTTAGTAATATGACAATAATTATGTAGTGTTAATATTTTTGGTGTAAATATGTATTGTTGATAATTTTACAATAAATATGTATTGTTGGTAATTTATTATAAACATAAACTGTTGGTAATATGACAATAATTATGTAGTGTTAATATTTTGGTGTAAATATGTATTGTTGATAATTTTACAATAAATATGTATTGTTGGTAATTTATTATAAACATAAACTGTTAGTATGTAATAATAATTATGTAGTGTTAATATTTTTGGTGTAAATATGTATTGTTGATAATTTTACAATAAATATGTATTGTTGGTAATTTATTATAAACATAAACTGTTGGTAATATGACAATAATTATGTAGTGTTAATATTTTTGGTGTAAATATGTATTGTTGATAATTTTACAATAAATATGTATTGTTGGTAATTTATTATAAACATAAACTGTTGGTAATATGACAATAATTATGTAGTGTTAATATTTTTGGTGTAAATATGTATTGTTGATAATTTTACAATAAATATGTATTGCTGTGGTATTATAAACATAAACTGTTGGTAATATGACAATAATTATGTAGTGTTAATATTTTTGGTGTAAATATGTATTGTTGATAATTTTACAATAAATATGTATTGTTGGTAATTTATTATAAACATAAACTGTTGGTAATATGACAATAATTATGTAGTGTTAATATTTTTGGTGTAAATATGTATTGTTGATAATTTTTACAATAAATATGTATTGTTGGTAATTTATTATAAACATAAACTGTTGGTAATATGACAATAATTATGTAGTGTTAATATTTTTGGTGTAAATATGTATTGTTGATAATTTTACAATAAATATGTATTGCTGGTAATTTATTATAAACATAAACCGTTGGTAATATGACAATAATTATGTAGTGTTAATATTTTTAGTGTAAATATGTATTGTTGATAATTTTACAATAAATATGTATTGCTGGTAATTTATTATAAACATAAACTGTTGGTAATATGACAATAATTATGTAGTGTTAATATTTTTGGTGTAAATATGTATTGTTGATAATTTTACAATAAATATGTATTGTTGGTAATTTATTATAAACATAAACTGTTGGTAATATGACAATAATTATGTAGTGTTAATATTTTTGGTGTAAATATGTATTGTTGATAATTTTACAATAAATATGTATTGTTGGTAATTGTATAAACATAAACTGTTGGTAATATGACAATAATTATGTAGTGTTAATATTTTTGGTGTAAATATGTATTGTTGATAATTTTACAATAAATATGTATTGTTGGTAATTTATTATAAACATAAACTGTTGGTAATATGACAATAATTATGTAGTGTTAATATTTTTGGTGTAAATATGTATTGTTGATAATTTTACAATAAATATGTATTGTTGGTAATTTATTATAAACATAAACTGTTGGTAATATGACAATAATTATGTAGTGTTAATATTTTTGGTGTAAATATGTATTGTTGATAATTTTACAATAAATATGTATTGCTGGTAATTTATTATAAACATAAACTGTTGGTAATATGACAATAATTATGTAGTGTTAATATTTTTGGTGTAAATATGTATTGTTGATAATTTTACAATAAATATGTATTGTTGGTAATTTATTATAAACATAAACTGTTGGTAATATGACAATAATTATGTAGTGTTAATATTTTTGGTGTAAATATGTATTGTTGATAATTTTACAATAAATATGTATTGTTGGTAATTTATTATAAACATAAACTGTTGGTAATATGACAATAATTATGTAGTGTTAATATTTTTGGTGTAAATATGTATTGTTGATAATTTTACAATAAATATGTATTGTTGGTAATTTATTATAAACATGAACTGTTGGTAATATGACAATAATTATGTAGTGTTAATATTTTTGGTGTAAATATGTATTGTTGATAATTTTACAATAAATATGTATTGTTGGTAATTTATTATAAACATAAACTGTTGGTAATGACAATAATTATGTAGTGTTAATATTTTTAGTGTAAATATGTATTGTTGATAATTTTACAATAAATATGTATTGTTGGTAATTTATTATAAACATAAACTGTTGGTAATATGACAATAATTATGTAGTGTTAATATTTTTGGTGTAAATATGTATTGTTGATAATTTTACAATAAATATGTATTGTTGGTAATTTATTATAAACATAAGCTGTTGGTAATATGACAATAATAATGTAGTGTTAATATTTTTAGTGTAAATATGTATTGTTGATAATTTTACAATAAATATGTATTGTTGGTAATTTATTATAAACATAAACTGTTGGTAATATGACAATAATTATGTAGTGTTAATATTTTTGGTGGAAATATGTATTGCTGGTAATTTTACAATAAATATGTATTGTTGGTAATTTATTATAAACATAAACTGTTGGTAATATGACAATAATTATGTAGTGTTAATA
Source organism: Ascarosepion bandense (assembly GCA_037127315.1). Taxonomy (NCBI): domain Eukaryota; kingdom Metazoa; phylum Mollusca; class Cephalopoda; order Sepiida; family Sepiidae; genus Ascarosepion; species Ascarosepion bandense. Next base: position 1,335,802 of record JBBBDQ010002060.1, on the reverse strand, counting down.
TTTTTTGGTGTAAATATGTATTGTTGATAATTTTAATAAATATGTATTGTTGGTAATTTATTATAAACATAAACTGTTGGTAATATGACAATAATTATGTAGTGCTAATATTTTTGGTGTAAATATGTATTGTTGATAATTTTACAATAAATATGTATTCCTGGTAATTTATTATAAACATAAACTGTTGGTAATATGACAATAATTATGTAGTGTTAATATTTTTTGGTGGAAATATGTATTGTTATTAATTTTACAATAAATATGTATTGTTGGTAATTTATTATAAACATAAACTGTTGGTAATATGACAATAATTATGTAGTGTTAATATTTTTGGTGTAAATATGTATTGTTGATAATTTTACAATAAATATGTATTGTTGGTAATTTATTATAAACATAAACTGTTGGTAATATGACAATAATTATGTAGTGTTAATATTTTTGGTGTAATAAGGTATTGTTGATAATTTTACAATAAAGTATAGGTCTCGGTAATTTATTATAAACATAAACTGTTGGTAATATGACAATAATTATGTAGTGTTAATATTTTTGGTGTAAATATGTAATGTTGATAATTTTACAATAAATATGTATTGTTGGTAATTTATTATAAACATAAACTGTTGGTAATATGACAATAATTATGTAGTGTTAATATTTTTGGTGTAAATATGTATTGTTGATAATTTTACAATAAATATGTATTGTTGGTAATTTATTATAAACATAAACTGTTGGTAATATGACAATAATTATGTAGTGTTAATATTTTTGTGTAAATATGTATTAAGTTGATAATTTTACAATAAATATGTATTGTTGGTAATTTATTATAAATATAAACTGTTGGTAATATGGACAATAATTATGTAGTGTTAATATTTTTGGTGTAAAATATGTATTGTTGATAATTTTACAATAAATATGTATTGTTGGTAATTTATTATAAACATAAACTGTTGGTAATATGACAATAATTATGTAGTGTTAATATTTTTGGTGTAAATATGTATTGTTGATAATTTATTAACAACATGTATTGTTGGTAATTTATTATAAACATAAACTGTTGGTAATATGACAATAATTATGTGTAGTGTTAATATTTTTGGTGTAAATATGTATTGTTGATAATTTTACAATAAATATGTATTGCTGGTAATTTATTATAAACATAAACTGTTGGTAATATGACAATAATTATGTAGTGTTAATATTTTTGGTGTAAATATGTATTGTTGATAATTTTACAATAAATATGTATTGTTGGTAATTTATTATAAACATAAACTGTTGGTAATATGACAATAATTATGTAGTGTTAATATTTTTGGTGTAAATATGTATTGTTGATAATTTTACAATAAATATGTATTGTTGGTAATTTATTATAAACATAAACTGTTGGTAATATGACAATAATTATGTAGTGTTAATATTTTTGGTGTAAATATGTATTGTTGATAATTTTACAATAAATATGTATTGTTGGTAATTTATTATAAACATGAACTGTTGGTAATATGACAATAATTATGTAGTGTTAATATTTTTGGTAAATATGTATTGTTGATAATTTTACAATAAATATGTATTGTTGGTAATTTATTATAAAAACATAAACTGTTGGTAATATGACAATAATTATGTAGTGTTAATATTTTTGGTGTAAATATGTATTGTTGATAATTTTACAATAAATATGTATTGTTGGTAATTTATTATAAACATAAACTGTTGGTAATATGACAATAATTATGTAGTGTTAATATTTTTGGTGTAAATATGTATTGTTGATAATTTTACAATAAATATGTATTGCTGGTAATTTATTATAAACATAAACTGTTGGTAATATGACAATAATTATGTAGTGTTAATATTTTTGGTGTAAATATGTATTGTTGATAATTTTACAATAAATATGTATTGTTGGTACCCCATTATAAACATAAACTGTTGGTAATATGACAATAATTATGTAGTGTTAATATTTTTGGTGTAAATATGTATTGTTGATAATTTTACAATAAATATGTATTGTTGGTAATTTATTATAAACATAAACTGTTGGTAATATGACAATAATTATGTAGTGTTACTATTTTTGGTGTAAATATGTATTGTTGATAATTTTACAATAAATATGTATTGTTGGTAATTTATTATAAACATGAACTGTTGGTAATATGACAATAATTATGTAGTGTTAATATTTTTGGTGTAAATATGTATTGCTGATAATTTTACAATAAATATGTATTGTTGGTAATTTATTATAAACATAAACTGTTGGTAATATGACAATAATTATGTAGTGTTAATATTTTTGGTGTAAATATGTATTGTTGATAATTTTACAAATAAATATGTATTGTTGGTAATTTATTATAAACATAAACTGTTGGTAATATGACAATAATTATGTAGTGTTAATATTTTTAGTGTAAATATGTATTGTTGATAATTTTACAATAAATATGTATTGTTGGTGAATTATTATAAACATAAACTGTTGGTAATATGACAATAATTATGTAGTGTTAATATTTTTGGTGTAAATATGTATTGTTGATAATTTTACAATAAATATGTATTGTTGGTAATTTATTATAAACATAAACTGTTGCAATATGACAATAATAATGTAGTGTTAATATTTTTAGTGTAAATATGTATTATTGATAATTTTACAATAAATATGTGTCGTTGGTAATTTATTATAAACATAAACTGTTAAAAATATGACAATAATTATGTAGTGTTAATATTTTTGGTGGAAATATGTATTGCTGGTAATTTTACAATAAATATGTATTGTTGGTAATTTATTATAAACATAAACTGTTGGTAATATGACAATAATTATGTAGTGTTAATATTTTTGGTGTAAGCATATTGTTATTGATAATTTTACAATAAATATGTATTGTTGGTAATTTATTATAAACATAAACTGTTGGTAATATGACAATAATTATGTAGTGCTAATATTTTTGGTGTAAATATGTATTGTTGATAATTTTACAATAAATATGTATTCCTGGTAATTTATTATAAAAACATAAACTGTTGGTAATATGACAATAATTATGTAGTGTTAATATTTTTGGTGGAAATATGTATTGTTGATAATTTTACAATAAATATGTATTGTTGGTAATTTATTATAAACATAAACTGTTGGTAATATGACAATAATTATGTAGTGTTAATATTTTGGTGTAAATATGTATTGTTGATAATTTTACAATAAATATGTATTGTTGGTAATTTATTATAAACATAAACTGTTGGTAATATGACAATAATTATGTAGTGCTAATATTTTTGTAAATATGTATTGTTGATAATTTTACAATAAATATGTATTGTTGGTAATTTATTATAAACATAAACTGCTGGTAATATGACAATAATTATGTAGTGTTAATATTTTTGGTGTGAAATATGTATTGTTGATAATTTTACAATAAATATGTATTGTTGGTAATTTATTATAAACATAAACTGTTGGTAATATGACAATAATTATGTAGTGTTAATATTTTTGGTTTAAATATGTATTGTTGATAATTTTACAATAAATATGTATTGTTGGTAATTTATTATAAAAACATAAACTGTTGGTAATATGACAATAATTATGTAGTGTTAATATTTTTGGTGTAAATATGTATTGTTGATAATTTTACAATAAATATGTATTGGTAATTTATTATGTCATAAAAACTGTTGGTAATATGACAATAATTATGTAGTGCTAATATTTTTGGTGTAAATATGTATTGTTGATAATTTTACAATAAATATGTATTCCTGTAATTTATTATAAACATAAACTGTTGGTAATATGACAATAATTATGTAGTGTTAATATTTTTGGTGGAAATATGTATTGCTGATAATTTTACAATAAATATGTATTGTTGGTAATTTATTATAAACATAAACTGTTGGTAATATGACAATAATTATGTAGTGTTAATATTTTTGGTGTAAATATGTATTGCTGATAATTTTACAATAAATATGTATTGTTGGTAATTTATTATAAACATAAACTGTTGGTAATATGACAATAATTATGTAGTGTTAATATTTTTGGTGTAAATATGTATTGTTGATAATTTTACAATAAATATGTATTGTTGGTAATTTATTATAAACATAAACTGTTGGTAATATGACAATAATTATGTAGTGTTAATATTTTTGGTGTAAATATGTATTGTTGATAATTTTACAATAAATATGTATTGTTGGTAATTTATTATAAACATAAACTGTTGGTAATATGACAATAATTATGTAGTGTTAATATTTTTGGTGTAAATATGTATTGTTGATAATTTTACAATAAATATGTATTGTTGGTAATTTATTATAAACATAAACTGTTGGTAATATGACAATAATTATGTAGTGTTAATATTTTTGGTGTAAATATGTATTGTTGATAATTTTACAATAAATATGTATTGTTGGTAATTTATTATAAACATAAACTGTTGGTAATATGACAATAATTATGTAGTGTTAATATTTTTAAAAAATATGTATTGTTGATAATTTTACAATAAATATGTATTGTTGGTAATTTATTATAAACATAAACTGTTGGTAATATGACAATAATTATGTAGTGTTAATATTTTTGGTGTAAATATGTATTGCTGATAATTTTACAATAAATATGTATTGTTGGTAATTTATTATAAACATAAACTGTTGGTACAGGACAATAATTATGTAGTGTTAATATTTTTGGTGTAAATATGTATTGTTGATAATTTTACAATAAATATGTATTGTTGGTAATTTATTATAAACATGAACTGTTGGTAATATGACAATAATTATGTGTAGTGTTAATATTTTTGGTGTAAATATGTATTGTTGATAATTTTACAATAAATATGTATTGTTGGTAATTTATTATAAACATAAACTGTTGGTAATATGACAATAATTATGTAGTGTTAATATTTTTGGTGTAACATGTATTGTTGATAATTTTACAATAAATATGTATTGTTGGTAATTTATTATAAACATAAACTGTTGTAATATGACAATAATAGTGTAGTGTTAATATTTTTAGTGTAAATATGTATTGTTGATAATTTTACAATAAATATGTATTGTTGGTAATTTATTATAAACATAAACTGTTGGTAATATGACAATAATTATGTAGTGTTAATATTTTTGGTGTAAATATGTATTGTTGATAATTTTACAATAAATATGTATTGTTGGTAATTTATTATAAACATAAACTGTTGGTAATATGACAATAATATGTGGTGTTAATTTATTTTTATAAACATAAACTGTTGGTAAATATGACAATAATTAATGTTAGTGTTAATAATTTTTGTAAATATGTATTGTTGATAATTTTACAATAAATATGTATTGTTGGTAATTTATTATAAACATAAACTGTTGGTAATTTATTGACAATAAATAATGTAGTGTTAATATTTTTAGTGTAAATATGTATTGTTGATAATTTTACAATAAATATGTATTGTTGGTAATTTATTATAAACATAAACTGTTGGTAATATGACAATAATTATGTAGTGTTAATATTTTTGGTGGAAATATGTATTGCTGGTAATTTTACAATAAATATGTATTGTTGGTAATTTATTATAAACATAAACTGTTGGTAATATGACAATAATTATGTAGTGTTAATATTTTTGGTGTAAATATGTATTGTTGATAATTTTACAATAAATATGTATTGTTGGTAATTTATTATAAACATAAACTGTTGGT